>JANAVB010006531.1:0-227500 GCA_029216955.1 Iris pallida | reverse complement strand
CTCGAAACAACTCTCTGACGTTGTACACCCAGTTTCTAAAATGAGAGTAATTTTTAAATTTTATAATTATAATCATTTAATAATAATATTTAAACCATGATATAATTTTTGGTGATTTTTAGTTAATTTAAAACTATTTCAAATCACGACTTGTGATTTTGATAATTGATTAGTATAACCCTAGAGTTTGGCTAAGCCTAGAGACTAACCATGAGGGAGCCTAGTCATGTGATTAGGATGACTAATTGCAACGTTTTAGCCTAAGGGCATTTGGACATTTTGACAATTTTGTGAAATTATAATTATATTAATTAAATATGTGCTAGTTAATTATTTGAGACTTGACCTAGAAGTTTAGCCTAATCTAGATGTTAGTCGTGACCCTAGAGACTAAGTTAGAGGGTTTCAACTAAGTAATCAAATTAGATTAATATCTAGATATTTTGTTAGTGGGATATTTTAGGCTAAATGTTAAGAAAGATTACTTTAGTTGTGAGCCCTTAGATTGGCTTGAATTTGTTGGAGAAGCCTTGACCACTCATCCTAAACCCTAATCCTAACCTAATGGCAGCCATCAAACACCCCCTCCATAAATACAACACATTAACCCTTTAGCATCATTTTAAATTATTTTAATTGCCTCTTTTTGTGTTCTTCCCCAATTTCTCCCCAAATACCCAAATCAACTCCAAATTGAGCCTAGTCTTTTGCATTGGACTCCCCTATAGTAGAGGACACCATTAGTGGGTAGCTAGCATGGATTCGGGGCTCGGGATCGTTGCAAGTTGAAGAGGAGCCCTCATTCAAAAAGCTCTAAATTAAGGTTTCACCTTCAATAGGTAAAACCCATCAAACCTATTCAAATTCTAGTTTTCTTTCCATAGATGCATTCATTTAGAGTTCCCCTAGGTGTAGCCCAAGTTTGGTAGGAAATTGTGTCCATTTCTTGTCCATATCGGACACGTATCGGTGTCTTTAATAGGGTGTTCGATGAAATACTTGTTAGAAATAAATGTTACTAATTTCAAATTATGTTTGAACAAAATGTAGATTTATATATGTATTTCAACTTTTGTGAAGACTGTGCATGACATCGTGTCCCCTTCGTGTCCTAAATTGAACTGGACACGCTGCACGACACCCCGTGCACTGTCCTGCTACACGAACACGATTTCTCCATAGATATGCCACGTGGACATGTAAAACTTGACATAGGGGTAGGGGCAATGTATATCAGGTCACCCATAAAATTTCAAGTGAAATAATTGAGTATCGAGGGAGTTCTCGATCTCGCACGGGTCCGACACTGTCAAGCACACACTGTACACGTACGGAAAATTCGCTCGGATACGTCGTTGTATCTCGGATACGACACCACTTGGCCATGACTCAGGTACTTGGACACGTTCTCCTAGACCTACCCTAGCTACTGACACGTTCACATGACGCGTGGATGTCTGTGTCGTGTCCTAGATCAATTGACACGCGTGCACGAGGAATACTTAGTCTGTTTCATGATACATTATTTCTTTTCATTTTGGATACGTTCGTGTCCAGTTTTTGGACACGAAAACAACCCCTCTGACACGAATATATGATTCCTCACCTCTGTTTTGAATTAGTTTGGGTTTTTCAAATTGATTTGGGTTTCGAAATTTAGAAGTCAACAGTGAACTGTGAAGTTCACTGATACTCAAGATGAACATTGGGTTCGGTTTTCATAAGTTTTGATGAATAGTTAAACTAAGTTTGAATTGTTAACTGTAATACAAATTTGTATATATACCTATATGTTTAAACTGGAAATTGATGATTGTTTTAAACTGAAATGAAATGGGGATTTGAACGAAAACTTGATTTTCTAATAGGCTGAAACCTGAGAACTATTGAAAAAAACATGGGTTTTGGTTTTGTGAAAACCTGAGATTTGGTTTATTAGAAAAACCTGAGATTGAATGATTGGTAACAATGTTAGTCTAGTTGGAATTTAGGTAGTAACCTGTTAACTGAAACTCACTGAGATGGGTTTGTTCAAGAAAACTGAGAATATGCACTGTTTACCTATGGTTTTCATAAGTTAAAACCTGAGATTGGGATAGGGGTTTTGGTGGTTAACAGTAAACTGAAATTTAGTTTTGGATTCAATATAGTACTGGATTTGATGTGGTGTTAAAAATGAAAACTGGGATTTGAAAACTGAGATTGAGTATTAACTTATATGTTCATGTTGAGTATTAGTTTTGAACTGTTTTGGAGTTTTTCCAGCTTTCGAGTTTAGGTTTGATTTTTGATATTGAAAACCGAGTTATATATATGTGTATATTTATATACAGTGATACATTGATAGGTTGGTCTTGATTTATGTATCAAATGGAAATAGACACTACACACACACCCATTCCTGATAACTCATGATCCACTATACACGCACACTCTCTTTCACTCACTCACTCTCTTTCACTCACCTACAAGCTCTTACATACACACCCACACACATGTATACCCCCTTAACCCCTCTCTAGGTATGATGTATGTAGATATGCATAATATGAGGGCATGTATAATAATATTAATGTATGCATACAGTATGAATATATATGAATGTATACACATATTTAGCTAGAAGCTCTACTTTACCAAATGCTACAATGTTTATACACACACAACCTATATATATATATATATATATAATATATATATATATATATATATATATATATAAACCCTAAATATGTATATAGTTTATATATGTGAATGTAAATATAAATGTGATACTAGAATAGATTACGGTTGTGTGTGCCTAGCTAGTTAGATGTGATGCTAGACTATGGTTTAGCTTTGTGTGTATATAGTTAGTTGCCCAGGCTATGTGTTGGATACCTAGAATTGACTTGTTAAACCTAGAATTGACTTATTAAGCCTAGATTAGACTAACTTAGACTAGTTGACCAAGATTGACCAAACCCTAACTAGTTTGACCTAATTTGACCTAGACAGTTGACCAAAGTTGACCAAGAGTTGACTTTGACCTAGTTGACTTAGAATCATGTAGTTCGCATTGCAGATTTCTATTATTTTAATTTGAGTACTTAAATAACCTGTTTTACTCTAAATAGGACTCTGTGACACCAGTTCGGACATCTATTCATATCAGTCATACAGGATGACAGGCGAGTACATTCTCTGATCGTTTCATATTTGTCAAGACTTATATTCTTGTTCTAGATTACTTTACTTGATACTGGCATGATTGTTATCACGGATTGGTACTATATAGATCTTCTCTGGCGATGTTATCTCTATTGTGTTCAACAGATACATATTGTGATGTGTGTTTCACGAACATATTGTATTTATATTACACCCCTATTCATGTATACTCATTGTGCATCTTGTACTCTCATGATCACATGAGCTTCATGGAGAAACTATTATACAAGGTAGCGTAACTGGATCGGATCCTTGTGTATTGATTGGGGAGGGTGAGTAGGAAATGGTTATGTGATCAAAATCCTATATTGTACAAATATTGTATGCATCCATTGTATACTCACGTATGACGGAGCTACCTATTGTTATTGTATAACCTAACCCATTTACGTAACCATATTGTGCTCTAAATCACTAGTATTGCAGTTTTACTTATCCTATATATATTTTCAGTTACAAATTCTCTCTCGTTTTCATATACATCTTCTTACAGTTCATGTATCTTACTCTTTTGCATGCTTCATATTTCCTAATATGTTATGAACTGCGTGAGATTGTGCTCGCTACTGTCCTGACTGGACCTGTTGAAAATATTACAGATGATGATGGTGACTGCCCTACCTTCTATGGGGCACATGAGGGTGACCTTCAGGAGCCCGAGGAGCATCTAGCTCAATAGAGGGTTCCTAGTCTAGTCTAATATTTATAGTTTTCAGTTTATATCGGATTGTTCCGATTGTTAGTCGAGACTTAGTTATATTTCAGGACTTGTATTTATTTGTGTTGAAAATCTACTTTGTGTGGTGTGATAACTCTATTTATATTCAGTTCCTTTCTTTTATCTGATTCCATATCGTACTCTATCTTCCCTAGACTTGTGATTGAGATATAGAGTTGAGATGTTATATTATACCTCCGTGCGGAGATGATATGTTTATATCATATTATTGTTAGATGTTAGATGTTATAGACGAACTATACAATGTTTTACTGCCGACACTGCGGCGTAGGCTGGACGTACCCACGTTCTCGTGCCCTTCCTCAGGGTACGGGTCGTGACACATTTTTGTGGTAGCCCATGCAGGTCAGAGTCATAACTAGTACAATTTTGTAGTGGTGCTCGACGTAGAGTATTGCTACGAGCCTGCTGTTAGGATATAGGATTAGGCAGTATAGAGAGTTACTCAATCACTGTTAGGACTACTTGAGAGATTTCTTGGATGACCCTTGAGAATATCATTATGAATATCTCGAAATTCGATTCCAACAGCTTTGTTTATCTTCCTTGTTTGTTGATGAATTTGATTCTTGGTAATCAAGGTTAATTTGAAATATTCTGCCAAGATGAATCATATGGGCTAGGTCGACTTAGTTATGGAATCTAGAATCTTCTACAGTCACATTAGCAAGCATGGTGAGGACATACAGTCTGATTTAGGATATATTTCTCGGGTGTGGGAATTTAAGATTTTTGCGGCCAAGCATGCGGCAATGCAAAAATTTTAAATACCATGATTCTAGAGGTATGTACCTTAGTCGAGGACTCTGTGAATATCGTAGCCTTACTTACTAGTATGACGAAGATTCTGATTATCATAATTTTGGACAGACGCATATGATTATCAGATTTTATCTCAAGAAGGTTTATAAAATATCATTCTACTTTTTTAATTCAGTCTTTTTCAAAAAAAATTGTTTTTTCTCCTTCTTCAATTAACTTAGGAGTAGGAGTAGTTTTAGTTGTTAGTATAATCCTTTGTGTAACTTCCTTTAATATAAATTTCTTCTAAAATATAATAAATTGATGATTTGTGTTAGGACTTTTTGACTTAGAATTGATAGTGTACTTCTGACCTTAGAATGGTGACCATTGTAGCTAGTTTCCAGTTTCATATAAGATAATACTGCCTAATAGCCCTGATTGATTCATTATTTTCCTTATCTTCCCAGTCTGGCACTCATGACTAGAGTCTGTCCCACTCAACTTGTTCCCTTGTACTACTTTTGTATCACAACTTCCGGTCCAATTTAGGCCATTCGACCATTCCCACTTAAATTATGATTATCATATGCACATTACTGTGACTTTTAATTTAGGAGCACAAGACTAGTTATTTTCTTAAAACCGATTTCACATGCATGACCTAAACATGACACCCTACACCTATGACCTTCGTGTCCCACTCGGACACACCATCCTATTATTCATTTGCTTCATACGACTTTTCTGACACAAGATCCCATATTGATTTACCCCCACGGAGTCGCTTTTATTTTCGACCCGAATTGGGGACACCTTTTCAACCTAAACCTGTCGAGCCAAATTTTGGACATGACCCATTTTAAGCCTACTACCCATATTTTATTTGTTGATCTTGTGTGCTGCTAGGAAGAGGCTTCGACCTTATTGTTGGGGGTTTGACCTAGAAGGAGTACGACCATCTTAATTTCGAGGACGAAATTCTTCTAAGGAGGGTAGACTTGTAGCACCCAATTTCTAAAATGAGGATAATTTTTAAATTTTATAGTTATAATTATTTAATAATGATATTTAAACCATGATATGATTTTTGGTGATTTTTAGTTAATTTAAAACTATTTCAAACCACGAGTTATGATTTTGATGATTGACTAGTGTAACCCTAGAGTTTGGCTAAACATAGAGACTAACCATGACCAAGGGAGCCTAGCCATGTGATTAGGATGACTAATTGCAACTTTTTAGCCTAAGGGTATTTTGGTCATTTTGACAATTTAGTGAAATTGTAATTATATTAATTAAATATGTGCTAGTTAATTATTTGAGACTTGACCTAGAAGTTTAGCCTAATCTAGATGTTAGTCATGACCCTAGAGACTAAGTTAGAGGGTTTCAACTAAGTAATCAAATTAGATTAATATCTAGATATTTTGCTAGTGGGATATTTTAGGCTAAATGTTAAGAAAGATTACTTTAGTTGTGAGCCCTTAGATTGGCTTGAATTTGTTGGAGAAGCCTTGACCACTCATCCTAAACCCTAACCCTAACCTAATGGCAGCCATCAAACACCCCCCTCTATAAATACAACACATTAACCCTTTAGCATCATTTTAAATTATTTTATTTGCCTCTTTTTGTGTTCTTCCCCAATTCCTCCCCAAATACCCAAATCAACTCCAAATTGAGCCTAGTCTTTTGCATTGGACTCCCCTATAGTAGAGGACACCATTAGTGGGTAGCTAGCAAGGATTCAGAGGTTCGGGATCGTCACAAGTTGAAGTGGAGCCCTCATTCAAAAAGTACTAAATTAAGGTTTCACCTTCAATAGGTAAAACCCATCAAACCTATTCAAGTTCTAGTTTTCTTTTCATAGACGCATTCATTTAGGGTTCCCCTAGGGGTAGCCCAAGTTTGGTAGGAAATCGTGTCCATTTTGTGTCCATATCAGACACGTATCGGTGTCTTTAATAGGGTATTTGATGAAATGCTTGTTAGAAATAAATGTTACTAATTTCAAATTGTGTTTGAAGAAAAATATAGATCTATATGTGTATTTCAACTTTTGTGAAGATTGTGCATGATTTCGTGTCCCCTTCGTATCCCAAATTGAACTGGACACGCTGCACGATACCCACGTGCACTGTCCTGCTACATGAACACGATTTCTCCATGGACACGCCACGTGGACACGTAAAACTTGACATGGGGGTAGGGTCAATGTCTGTCAGGCCATCCACAAAATTTCAAGTGAAATAATTGAGTATCGAGGGAGTTCTCGATCTCGCACGGGTCCGACACTGTCACGCACACACTGTACACGCGCGGAAAATCCGTTCGGATACATCCTTGTATCTCGGACATGACACCACTTGGCCATGACTCAGGTACTTGGACACGTTCTCCTAGACCTACCCTAGCTACTGACACGTGCACGTGACACATGGATGTCTGTGTCGTGTCCTGGATCAATCGACACACGTGCACGAGGAATACTTAGTCTGTTTCTTGATACATTATTTCTTTTCATTTTGGACACGTTCGTGTCCAATTTTTGGACACGAGAATAAACCCTCTAACACGAGTATATGATTCCTCACCTCTTTTTCGAATTAGTTTGGGTTTTTCAAATTGATTTGGGTTTCAAAATTTAGAAGTCAACAGTGAACTGTGAAGTTTACTGATACTCAAGATGAACATTGGGTCCGATTTTCATAAGTTTTGATGAATAGTTAAACTAAGTTTGAATTGTTAACTATAATACAAATTTGTATATATATACCTATATGTTTAAACTGGAAATTGATGATTGTTTTAAACTGAATGAAATAGGAATTTGAACGAAAACTTGATTTCCTATTGGGCTGAAACCTGAGAACTATTGAAAAAAACATGGGTTTTGGTTTTGTGAAAACCTGAGATTTGGTTTATTAGAAAAACCTGAGATTGAATGACTGGTAACAATGCTAGTCTAGTTGGAATTTAGGTAGTAACATGTTAACTGAAACTCAATGAGATGGGTTTGTTCAAAAAACTGAGAATATGCACTGTTTATCTATGGTTTTCATAAGTTAAAACCTGAGATTGGGATAAGGGTTTTGGTGGTTAACAGTAAACTGAAATTTAGTTTTTGATTCATATATGAGTACTGGATTTGATGTGGTGTCAAAAATAACAATTGGGATTTGAAAACTGAGATTGAGTATTAACTTATATGTTCATGTTGAGTATTAGTTTTGAACTGTTTTGGAGTTTTTCCAGCTTTCGAGTTTAGGTTTATTTTTGATATTGAAAACGGAGTTATATATATGTGTATATTTATATACAGTGA
Organism: Iris pallida; assembly: GCA_029216955.1. Lineage (NCBI taxonomy): Eukaryota > Viridiplantae > Streptophyta > Magnoliopsida > Asparagales > Iridaceae > Iris > Iris pallida. Next base: position 219,482 of record JANAVB010006531.1, on the reverse strand, counting down.
TACATTGATAGGTTGGTTTTGATTTATGTATCAAATGGAAATAGACACTACACACTCACCCATTCCTGATAACTCATGATCCACTATACACACACACTCTATTTCACTCACTCACTCTCTTTCACTCACCTACAAGCTCTCATATACACACCCACACACACATGTATACCCCCTTAACCCTCTCTCTAGGTATTATGTATGTAGATATGCATATATATGAGGGCATGTATATATATATATATATATATATATATATATATATATATATATATATATATATATATATATATATATATATATATATATATATATATATATATATATATATATATTAATGTATGCATACATGTATGAATATATATGAATGTATACACATATGTTAGAAGCTCTACTTTACCAAATGCTACAATATTTATACACACACAACCTATATATATATATATATATATATATATATATATATATATATATATATATATATATATATATATATATATATATAAACCCTATATATGTATATAGTTTATATATGTGAATGTAAATATAAATGTGATACTAGACTAGATTACTTAGTTGTGTGTGCCTAGCTAGTAAGATGTGATGCTAAACTATAGTTTAGCTTTGTGTATAGTTAGTTAGTTGCCTAGGCTATGTGTTGGATATCTAGAATTGACTTGTTAAACCTAGAATTGACTTATTAAGCCTAGATTAGACTAACTTAGACTAGTTGAACAAGATTGACCAAACCCTAACTAGTTTGACCTAGTTTGACCTAGACAGTTGACCAAAGTTGACCAAGAGTTGACTTTGACCTAGTTGACTTAGAATCATGTAGTTCGCATTGCAGATTTCCATTATTTCAATTTGAGTACTTAAATAACCTGTTTTACTCTAAATAGGACTCTGTGACACCAGTTCGGACATCTATTCATATCAGTCATACAGGGTGACAGGCGAGTTCATTCTCTGATCGTTTCATATTTGTCAGGACTTATATTCTTACTCTAGATTACTTTACTTGATACTGGCACGATTGTTTTCATGGATTGGTACGATATGGATCTTCTCTTGCGATGTTATCTCTATTGTGTTCAACAGATACATATTGTGATGTGCATTTCACGAATATATTGTATTTATTGTATACCCCTATTCATGTATACTCATTGTGCATCTTGTACTCTCATGATCACATAAGCTTCATGGAGAAACTATTGTACAAGGTAGCGTACTGGATTGGATCCTTGTGTATTGATTGGAGAGGGTGAGTAGGAAATGGTTATGTGATCAAAATCCCATATTGTACATATATTGTATGCATCCATTATACACTAATGTATGACGGAGCTACCTATTGTTATTGTACAACCTAACCCGTTTACATAACCATATTGTGCTCTAAATCACTAGTATTGCAGTTTTACTTATCCTATATATATTTTCAGTTATAAATTCTCTCTCGTTTTCATATACATCTTACAGTTCATGTATCTTACTCTTTTGTATGCTTTATATTTCCTAACATGTTATGAACTGCGTGAGATGTATTAAGTTCGCTCCTGTCCTGACTGGACCTGTTAAAAATATTACAGATGATGATTGTGACTGCCCTACCTTCTATGGGGCACATGAGGGTGACCTTCAGGAGCCCAAGGAGCATCTAGCTCAGTAGAGGGTGCCTAGTCTAGTCTAGTATTTATAGTTTTCAGTTTGTATCAGATTGTTCCGATTGTTAGTCGAGACTTAGTTATATTTCAGGACTTGTATTTATTTGTGTTGAACATCTACTTTGTGTGGTTTGATAACTCTATTTATATTCAGTTCCTTTCTTTTATTTGATTCCATATCGTGCTCTATCTTTCCTAGACTTGTGATTGAGATATAGAGTTGAGATGTTATATTATACCTCTGTACGAAGATGATATGTTTATATCATATTGTTGTTAGATGTTAGATGTTAGATGTTATAGACGAACTATACAACATTCTATTGCCGACACTGCGGCGTAGACTGGACGTACCCACGTTCTCGTGCCCTTCCTTAGGGTGTGGGTCGTGACAGACATGCTCGAAAAATTGAGGCGAAGTCAGCCCCAAACCTGTTCTAAAATAAAACAGTGAGCTATCCCAGAACCCCGACTTGGAAGTCAAATTCCAAGCCAAACACCTTCAAACAGAGGAAGACAACATATACGAGAGTAGAACCCAACTTGTAGAACTTAATTTCGTTAATTATGAAGAAAGTTATTTGATTTTGAATTTGCGAGAAAAACTGCTTTTAGAAAATAAAAATTTTATAAAAATTTTCCCGATACGACGTGCGCCCCGACACACCGGGCGACGTGGTCGTGCACTATACGCATCGTAAGGCGCTATGGATGTTGCCGACGTGTGGGAATTGACGGAACTCGATTTAGTTGTGTGTGCACGACGAAATCAGTACGTATCCGTCGAGATACCCCCGTATCGACGTTTTGCAAACTTGATCATAACTTCGTGCACGTTCATCGGATCGACGCAAAAGTTGCGCCAGCAGGACCGTATCGATTTTTTGGTCCTGTACGCCAGCAGGACCCAAATTGGCGGGCCTGCAACTCAACCAAATGGGAAATTTTTGCACGGCTCATCAGAATCCAAAATTGGACATGCCGTTGGGTTCGTCTCCTCAAACTGAATCCGTAAACATGTAGTTTGACGACTTTAGAGGCCGTAGACTTTGGCACGTATTTCGGTACAAAACGAGTCCAACGGTGGTTAGCATTTTGATCCAAAATTATGATTTTGCCCCTGTTCTAGAATTTGACTTTTGGATAGGCGTTTCCAAGGTATATCACTTATCCCGAGTACGTTCTTGATGTTTGTTTCAGCATCCGGAGTTGTTTGGAGATTGTGACATTTCTTTTGCTGACATTGTGATTCTTGGACTTGCCACCTTTGTAGCCCAGGCAAAATACCTTGCCACCTTACTCTATGATCTACATATTCTTATTTTCAGTTTTTACTTTCAGTATTTCTTATTTTTTATCATAAACTGTGAGTCCAAGTCACACTTGGGTGCAAGCGACTCTATTAGTCGTTTTCTTGCTTCTATTTATTTATCTTGCATTGACTTAGTCTAGTGACCACCCATTGTTGATGAGGTATTGGTATATCTCATACGGCCTTGACACTTGCTTCATCACGTGTTGTGAGTCACATATAAGACACGTAATCGCGTAGTCGGCTGGCTACCGATACGTATGGAGCGTGCGACTGATAGGAGTAACTGCCAATAGAATGGCATGCTAGAAGACTTGGCGGTTATTAGAGGTTCATATCAGTCATGGAGATGATGATACTAGACATGGGATGGAGAAAACAATACATGACGTATGGGCTTCTCTGCACTTCCCTGATTACTTGTGTGCTCCTCCGGAGACGCAGGCTCCAGGTGCCCTCTGACGTTTTCCAGAGTGTTATGGACGTACCCTAGCACATGGTGCCCTCTGACGATCTTCAGATGTTATAGACGTAGGCCCCTGGTGCCCTATACGGGAACTATGCCGATCCCATCTACAGCCAGGGCTCATGCGTCGAAGGATTGTTTCTCAAACTGCAAATTCACAGTAGGCTGGTCAGGAATCCTATTACATGCATCCCCTTTTCTTTTATATTATATATCATAGTTTACATGGCATGGTATTTTTTTGTATCTTGTTACGTCCCGCTGAGGACCTGGTTATCTCTCCAGGATTAGACGACTTTTCGCAAGAGTACGGTACGGCTTGGGATCCTTCATACAATAATGATGAGGCAGTTCCTATTGATTTCTAGTCTATTCTTTTTTTGAGACATTAGTTGATATTTTTACATCTCTTTTCTTTATATTTTGCGGAGGTTGGACTCCAATCTTATGAGACTATTTTATAGCTGTGTTGGAGTGAGGATGTTTACCCGGCTGTCTTTTGATACACTCATTTATTATCTGGACTTTATTATCTTCTGTGTTGAGCTGTGATGAGATTAGATTATATTATTCTGGCCTGTGATGATTTATTATACAACTTATGTACGTATACGAGGATTTCATATATTGGAGTATTCTTCGTATCTATGCAGCTGGCATGTTCACATACTCGGTCCTACGTATTTTGGGATTGGGGCGTTACATGTTTTTGTGGTGGCCCATGTAGGTCAAAAAATATTGTTGGATTACATGACTGTGTCCGACAAGCCTGCATATAGAAATATGAAGAGTATCTCATCCAGAACTACAATCTCCCTTGACTTCCAATCTTTTTCGAAACTCCATTGATTATTTGATTTTCCTCATATTTAACCTCTCCTAATATCGCCTTGTTCTTCTTTGTGCGAACAGTATGAATCTAAGAAGCGGACGCATTTCTGCCTTGGCCCTCACATCTGGTGAAGAGGCTACCCAAGAGGAATAGAATCCTCCGATGACTCCGGTGACACCATACTAGCCAGGACAGTCGCAGCCTACTACGACACCGACGACAGTACATCCAGAGATTATGCCCCCCCCAAGTCAGCCAGACTGGGCAGACTACTACCATGCTACCGGAAGGGAATGTACCTCTACCTCCACCACCACTATTTCCTCAGCAGTTCCACCACAGTCGGGACCTCAGATGCCTCCAATACCGACCGATGGGAGGCCTACTTCCCAGTTCATGTATGCCATGATGCAGGCTCAGTGGCAGCAGACTGAGCTGATGAGACAGACTATGATGGCATCATTGGCTAGACCTTCATCTTCCGTACCAGCACCAGCACCGGCTCTACATCCTTATGAAGGCTCTATCAAGAACTTCACATACATGAACCCCAAGGCCTTCAGAGGAACGAAGAAGCCACTAGAGGTGTCACAATGGCTTATTACTATAGAGAAGTTATTGAAGGCATCCCAGTTGTCCGCTCGAGATTGGATGATAGCAGTGGATCTACTATTAGAAGATAATGCCCATCATTGGTGGAAGGCAGAAGAAAGGCGACTAGGAACTGGGATCACTTGGAAGGAGTTCTATGATCTATTCTATGAGAGATTCTTTTCCATCCATGTTCGAGACGGTCTATACGACCAGTTCCTTCACCTGAAGCAAGAGAATATGATAGTTGATGAGTATGACTCGAAATTTAATCGCCTAAGTAGATTTGGTACGAGATTGATCCCGACAGAGTTAGAGAAGGCAAGAAGATTTCATCAGAGGCTTGTACCAGAGCTCAAGTCTTATACGACTATACAGTCTCGAGTCTCCCATTCAGCTGTCTTGGAAGAAGCTCGTGCTCAGGAGATTCTTCGCAAGGAGCAGCAGCAGACATCGAGACGCCATACACCAGCAGTTGCACCAGCCCGAGCTACTCAGGGAGGACCTATTAGGAGGCCCACAGGATAGCACCAACAGAGGCCCTCACCTTATCAGAAGCCCGTTTGCCATTACTGCGGAAAGCAAGGACATCTCCAGAACGACTGCAGGACTCGCCTTGGATTGTGCTTGAGATGTGGATCCAACCAACACATGCTTAAGGACTGTCCGGAGCAATAGGAGATAGTACATGCGTGGCAGAACCCGAGGCCTACCGCCCCAGCACTTCCAGCACCACGGCCTGTAGCAGGAGCACCTCGTCCACTATTGCCTCCTCAAGGCGTACTGTACAACAAGGCCAGAGCTCAGGTCCGAGGACAGAATTATGGGTAGGCATTCTCACTTTCTGTTGAGGATATAGAGACCGAGGCAGAGGTCATAGCAGGTATAGTTTTAGTTGTTTCATTTTTTGCCATTATATTGTTTGACATGGGAGCCACTCATTCATTCGTAGGCACTAGTTTTGTCGCTAGACATAGCATTCCCATCACACTCTTATCTAAAAATGTTAGAATCATCACTGGAGGAGGAGTTGTACCTATTAGTGGTGTTTGTAGACTTTGTCCTATAGTGATATGTGGTAGAGATATGAAGGTACGACTTCTCGTATTTCCTATGCCACGTTCGATGTGGTTCTCGGAATGGACTGGTTGAGCCAACATTTTGCTCTTATAGACTGCCATAGGGGTAGTATCGTCTTTAGACCACCGAATATGACGGAGTTCGAGTTCACCAAAGAAGAAGGAGAGAGTTGTGATGCACCCATATTGGGGACTCACATGATGATGTAGGATACCCTTCAGCACCCTGTTATTACTGAGTTTAAGGATGTGTTCCCCGAGGATTTGCCAGGACTGCTACCCGACTGAGACATTGAGTTTTCTATTGAGCTTATTCCCGAAGCCGAGCCTATTTCATCTCGAGTGTATCGTCTGGCACCCGAGGAGTTGGTAGAGATAAAGACGCAGATTGACGACTTATTGGAGAAAGGCTTTATTCGTGCCAGTACGTCATAATGGAGAGCACCCGTTCTTTTTGTGCCTAAGAAAGATGGGACAGTGCGCATGTGCATCGACTACAGAGCTTTGAATACGGTGACGATGAAGAACAAGTATCCCTTATCGCGTATAGACGATCTATTTGATCAACTGAGTGGAGCAAAAGTATTCTCCAAGATTGACTTACGATCGGGCTATCACCAACTGAAGGTTCGGAAGGAAGACATTGCAAAGACGGCCTTTCGATCGAGGTATGGACACTACGAGTTCTTGGTCATGCCTTTCGGTTTGACCAACGGTCCCGCAATTTTCATGAATTTAATGAAAAAGATCTTTCACCAGTACTTGGACAAATTTGTAGTCGTCTTCATAGATGATATTTTAATTTACCCTAAGAGCCAAGAGGAGCATTAGCAGCATCTACGAATTATTTTGGAAACATTGAGAAATGAGCGACTTTTCACGAAGCTTAGCAAGTGTGATTTTTTTCTCAAGGAAGTATCATTTCTTGGACATATTGTTACTGGAGATGGCATATCAGTAGATCTGAAGAAGATCACAACAGTCAAGGTATGGCCCGCTCCCACATCAGCTTTCGAGGTGAGAAGTTTCCTTGGACTTACGGGTTATTACCGACGGTTCGTAGAAGATTTCTCTCAAATAGCGGAGCCTATAACTCGACTTACTTGCAAGGATCAGGAGTTTGTATGGACAGATGAGTGTCAAGCCGCTTTTGACGAGTTGAAGAACCGTTTGACCACGGCACCTATCTTGACACTACCATCAGGACCGAGAGGATTTGTGATCTACAGCGATGCATCCGGGAAGGGATTAGGATGTGTATTGATGCAGCATGGTAATGTAGTAGCGTATGTATCTAGACAATTGAGAGTGCACGAGAAGAATTATCCAACCCATGATCTAGAGCTCGCAGCGGTTATCTTTGCCTTGAAGCTATGGAGACATTACTTGTACGGTGAGAAGGTTGATATCTACACTGATCATAAGAGCCTCAAGTACGTGTTCACACAAAAAGAGTTGAATATACGACAACGATGTTGGTTGGAGTTGATGAAGGATTACGAGATCGAGCTACATTATCATCCGGGAAAGGCTAATGTTGTGGCAGACGCATTAAGCCATAAGCCCATGGCACACTTCTTGACTACGTAGAAGGAATTGATAGAAGACTTACGGAAGCTTGGCATTGAGGTAGTATTGCCGAGAGCAGATGGCGTGTTAGCCAATCTCTAAGTGCAATCATCATTAGTAGAGAGGATCAAGGCGGTATTGCCCACGGAAGCTAGATTTCGACGGCTTCGAGAAAGGACTGAGACAGGAGAGCAGACGGGATTGAGGATCCATCCCGATGGGACATTGTGATATGGTGATCGTATTTATGTTCCTAATAGAGAGTTACGGCATGAATTGATGGTGGAAGCACACAGTTCGACTTACTCTATTCATCCCGGAGGAACTAAGATGTACTTGGACTTATGACAGTATTATTGGTGGTACGAAATGAAGCGGAAGATAGCTCGTTTCATGGCCAAGTGTTTGGTGTGCCAACAAGTGAAGGTCGAGCACCAAAGGACGGCAGGATTATTGTAGCCGCTACCCATTCCCGAGTGGAAGTGGGAGCATATTACGATGGACTTCGTCACAGGGTTTCCTCGGAGTCCTGGTGGATACGATACGGTATGGGTGATTGTTGATAGACTTACCAAATCGGCCCATTTCTTACCTTTTAGAGTGGGATAGTCCACAGAAGATTTGGCAGATATGTATATGAAGTAAATAGTGAAGCTATACAGTGTACCAGTTAGCATCACGTCGGACCGTGACTCGTGGTTCACCTCGCACTTTTGGAGGAGTATACAAGAAAGTTTGGGTACGCGCTTGAAGTTTAGCACGGTGCATCATCCGCAGACAGATGACCAGTCAGAGCGTACTATCCAGATGCTAGAGGATATGTTGAGAGCGTGTATGCTTGACTTTGGCGGATCATGGGAAGACCAACTTCATCTTGTAGAGTTTTTCTACAACAATAGCTATCAAGCGGACATTCAGATGGATCCGTTTGAGGCATTGTATGGTAGAAAGTATCGATCTCCTGTCTGTTGGAGCGACATCGGAGAGCGACAGATATTGGGTCCCGAGATGGTTTTGAGTACAATAGAGAAGGTGAAGAAGATACAAGACCACCTGGGAGCAGCGCAGGATCAACAAAAGCAGTGGGCTGACAATCATCATCGACCGTTGGAGTTCAAGGAAGACGACCATGTTTTCTTGAAGATATCCCCCGCTAGAGGCACGATTCGATTCGGAGGACGTGGCAAGTTGAGTCCAAGATATATCGGCCCTTTTGATGTCTTCGAACGAGTTGGAGAGGTAGCCTACAGATTGGCATTACTACCGTCATTAGAGGGAGTACATGACGTATTCCATGTGTCACAGCTGAGGCGATACGTGGCAGACAACAGCCACGTGCTTGACCACTCCGAGAGCACCGTTGGACCGAGCTTGTCGTACCAAGAGCAACCAGTAGGCATCCTTGATCGCCGAATGAAGGTGCTGCAGAATCAATCTATACCGTTGGTTCGCGTGGCATGGAAGCATCACTCGCCGGAAGAGTCTAATTGGGAGCGCGAGGACGACATCCGAAATCGTTACCCGTATTTGTTCGAAAATCGAGGTACGACTATCATGCGTTAGCCTTAAAATCTTGCATTGCATTCGACCTCCTACATTAGTTTAATTTCGAGGACGAAATTTCTTTAAGTTTGGTAGGATGTAATCTCCCTAAAATTTTATTTATGTATTTATTTAATTTATTATGGATTTATAGTATTTTAGGAATTTTTCTATGATAATTATGGTAATATTTGATATATCTATATATACTTGTATATAGGCATATATATGTGTATATATATGTACTAAATTATATTTATATTAAGTTTAAACATTTTTATTTTAGTTTTATAAATTTCTAGTAATTAATGAGAGCACATATATATGTGTGTATATATATATATATTTTTTTTCACATATATATGTGTGTATATATATATGTGTGTATATATATATATATCAACTTAGATATATATATATATAAATATATATATAAGTGTTTGTTTATAAAAACAAAACTTGTGCTACTGTTCACAACGTGAACAGTAGCCAACCCTAACCCGAACCCCTGTTCCCTGCGGCAAACCGAGTGAAAAGAAAAGGATTTCGACTTTTAATTTGAATCAAAATCCAAACTAAGATGTCCTCCAATCGCTTCTTATGAAACCAAATCAAATTCTCCATAGGATTGTATCAATCCGGATTCAAACTTGAATCGAATTGGATAGATAAGGCAATTTTGGATTTGGAGATCCAAGTATATACACCCGACTCTCAAAAATCGCAGGGGGACTCAAAACTTGCAATTTACCTAAAATTTCTTGACCCAGAGCAAGCGTCGACCCTAGGCGCCTTCTCTCACCCACCTGCAACCGTCGGAGCAGCGCCGGAGACCCCCCAACCTGCAAAAAATCGATGGCAACAGAGTTTTCTCTGTTCGAGTACACCGACAGGTTCTCTCCTTCCCATGAATTTTTCTTCGAATCTACTCGATCGATTTGCGATCTGTGAACTGCTATAGAGACCCTGTATGACCCTCTTCTAGATCCCTCAGATGAATCTCGAAACGACTCTCTGACGCGCTCAAAAAATCGAGGCGAAGTCATCCCCAAACCATGTGATTGGAATTTTTTACATCACATTATGATTTTTGGTGATTTTTAATCATTTTTAAACTATTTAAAACTATGACTTATGATTTCGATGTGCTGCTAGTGAAACCCGAGAGACTGTCTAACCTAGAGCCTAACCATGTGATTGGAATTTTTTAATTATTATTTTTAGTCTAGGGATAATTTGGTCATTTTGACTTATTAGAATTATTTGATTAAATATTGGATTGGTGATTGCTATTCTGACTTTGACCAGTTGTGACTTTGTAGACTAGCCTAAAAGCTAACCCTAGCTATGGTGACCCTAGTCTAACTTAAGTTAACCTCATTCTAGCCATTAGAATCTAGTTTTCAAATAGGAGGAATATAATAGGTGTATTGATTTCATGACTTATGATTTTAATTCCATGACTTGTGAATTAAGCCCATGGCCCATGACCCATGACTTGAGCCCAAAATCCAACCAACCCACTAGTGGCCAGCCAACCTAGGGTTTTCCACCCTATTTAATGTCTCTTCCACTTGTTTTTGCCTCTTTTGTGCTTGACCTAGTTTTTAGAAGAAAAGGTAATTCCCCACCTTCCTAAATTCCTAATAAATTTATTTCAAATCCTTTTTGACTCTATTCTTTTGCATTAGGATCTAATTATTGTTTATTTACTGTTGGTGGAGATTTATCTCAGTTTTTGTGCAATTTGGAGCTTGGGAGTTGCTATTTAGATTCCTTCCATTTGGAGCTTTTCTTGCTATTTGCACCTATAGGTAAAACACCTCTAATTGTTCTAATATTCTGTTTTCTTTGTATTTAGGGCAAGATCTAGGTGTCCCCTAGCTGTCCTTCAAATTTGGTAGAAAATCGTGTCCGTTTAGTGTCCGTATCGGACACGTGTCTATGTGTATGTTTACGTGTTCGACGAAATGTCGCAATAAAACTTTTATTCATATTTTCAAAAACTAATTGAGAAATTTTGTATCCCTATATGTGGGCTTTGATTTCGTGTTTGACTGAGCACACGTTGTGTCCCTTTTCGTGTCCAAATTTGGACACGAACACGTGCACGAGGCCCCGGTGCGCTGCCCTGCTGCTCAGGCTTGCTGTGGGACACGACACGGCGACTCAAGTCGTATATTTTGGTGGACACATGGGCCTAGTGTCTGCCATCACCCACACAAAATTTGGGAGGATTTCGTCGAGCGGATTGGAAGAAATCCCACCTGCATTGGATTTGTACACACGCACACACGCGCACAGACATGTCCCGATACGCGTCTCGTACGCGTGACACGCCCCCACGTAGACAAATTGCAGGCACCCTAGGACCTAACCCTATACCTGGCGAACACATGTGCACCACTACGTGGACACTGGGACACTGTGTCGTGTCCACGAGGCCTTGAACTGGCCGCACGACACAGTGTCTGGACAGTTTTTCCTGATACTGTTCGTTTTTTATTTTAGGCACTTCATGTCCTATTTATGGACACGTTTGGCTTCCTTAGGACACATGGGGTATGCCCATACCTCTATACACTTAGTTCTCCTATTTTAGTTGCTTGCATTACTAATTTAGTTTTGTATTGATATGTTAATTGTAAATATTCATTCCCAGGTTGGTCTTTTATATAATTGAATTTGTATTGGGAAAAATTGATTGTTCTGAGATTCAATATGATTCGATGTTGTGTTTTCAATTAAGTTTCAAAAGAAAATATTTTGGTGTCAATTCGAATTAATGGTTTGGGTTCGAAATTTCTCTATTTGATAAACTGTTTTTATAATTTGAATGATTGGTATGTCATCAACTGTTAATTGGGTTGGTAAAACCTGGGTTTAAGTTTGATGTCATTAAGTTGGGTTTTAGGTTATATATATGTATGTTTGCTGAACTGATTCATTGGTTGAATGTTGGTAAAACTAAAATCTGAGAGCAGCTTTGACCCTCACACACTCAAACCTGTGATAGAACATACTTCACACTACATGTATTTGACACACATCACATTACACCCAAACACACATGACACTTTTGCACATATTTATTTGGTGCACTGTTGTGTTCACTGTTACAATTCTGAAACACAATGTTCACACACAACTGAGAATTGAAATGAATTGGACAGTTGGGTTTGAATATGGGATTTGGATATGGGGTTAAAACTGAGTATTGTATTATGGTTGGGTTGATTTGATACAAAGAAAACTGATTTTGGGTTTCAAATGTATTCATACATAGGTATTGGTTTAGTTTTAAATGGGTTTGGGAATTCGAATTGGTTGAGACTTAAATGGTTTACACTGGTTAGTAGTTCACTGTTCTCAGTTTCCTTTTCTCTTTCTATTTGATTGCAGTGCATATTAAGGTTTCAATGAGGTTAATGTTAATTGTGGTTAGGTTTAAACCTGGACTAAAATGAATGTAATAACTGAGTTTATGCATGTAACTGAGGGTGTGCTTGTAGGTATTCACTGAATTATATGAATATGTAAGTATACATATATACTGGTAGTAGAGGATAAGGGTTTAGCCTTTTAGCTTCATAGTATGCATTCACTTGCTCAGTCCTGTCCTTTTTTTGTGGTGCAGTCTTAATCCTAATGTGCCGCCCCACTTCATGTTCCATTCCCTTTCATTTAATATCAGTCCCATTCTTGCCTATTTATTGAATTCAGTCACATATACATATTAGTTCAGCCCCCATCCATTTTTGTTCTGTCTATTAGAGATCTGTCAACTTGTTTCACTGTTAGTCATGGACATTGAGTTGTTTTATCCATCATGAGAGAAGGATATGTATTCACTCCCAATTTTCCTTTCTTAGATAGGTAATGAATGCCTAAACTGAACACTAGGCAAACACAGCCACACTATCCACATTACACTAATTTCAGATTTCTGTAAATACACTGATTTCCCTATGTCCTCTACACACACACACACACACACATTTCAAACCAATGTAAGCACACCCACACATTTGAACTATATAGCACACTACTCAAACACACCCTATAGCCCTGTCACTCATTCATGCACACATGTTAGTCACACACACAACACTGTTTTCCGATTACACTATTTGACACACACACACACATGCCTATCTCTCTAAATGTATATATATATATATATATATATATATATATATATATATATATATATATATATATATATATATATATATATTATGCATATTTATATATGTATGACATTTATATTAATTTATATATATAATATGTGTGGACTATATATATGGCATATAGCCCATGGTTCCTATGATGTGGCATGTGTGTATATGACATGTATACACATGTGGAAAGTGTGTTGTTGGCTTGCATAGCCTTGAAATGATGTGTGCTTGCTAGAATAGCCTGGCTAGGCTTAGTGAGACTTGTTTGGTTTAGGTTTGACCTAGTTGACTAGGTGATTGACTTGGGTTGACCCAGAGTTGACCAAGTTTGACCTTGACCTAGTTTGACCTAGACAGCTGACCAGGTTGACTTAGAGTTGACTTTGACCTAGATTGGCCTAGAAATCATGTAGATTACATCGTAAACTTTATTTACCTTATTTTACATATTATAACATGTACTGCTCTATTTAGGACATTGTGACTCCGGTGCAGACATCTTATATTACACTACTCTTTTCAGAGTATCAGGCGAGTACATTCTCTGATAGTTTTCTCATTTACTTGTCAATTACTGTACTTCAGTACTAGTTAGTTGTATGCGATTCTCTGTTACAACACGTATGGATATTTCTGGATTCATATATACGACACATATTTATTGTCTGGCCTCTATTACTGGAATCATTCTGGAATCATTTACTGGTATCATCATATTCTGGCTGGACTCATCTTGAATCTTGTGTCGGATTTCTGGATTCACTTGTTGGGAGGGGAAATACTAGAGTAAGACATGTAGACATACCCCAATTCTGGAATCACTCTCATGTTAGAATCAAACTGGAATGATAGCCATCTCACACCCGACCAGGTGTGTGATGTGCCAGATTACCTATAGCCGTTTACATGTCGATCTCGGTATTTTAAAACACACTGTTAGAGTATAGGCTGGACTCACCCTGGAATCATTGATCACTATGACTGGAATCGTCCCGTACTCGATTCATCTTGTATTAGATTCTTCTTGTACTGGACTTACATTGGAGTTTACACTTGTCTACATTTACTGTCTGGACTTATACCATGTTACTCTAGTTCAGCTAGTTTCCATTTTACAGTCTTTATTGTCATAATTCTTCTCTTGTTTAGTTACTTTACTTTCCTTGTACCTTATCTGTCTCTCTATACCATTACCTGAATACAAACTGCCATGTTCATCAATACAACTGTCTATAACTACTTTATAGTTCTCTGTCATTTACTTGGGTTTTCTAGATGAGATTGTGCTCGTTCCTGTCCTGACTGGACCTGTTGAAATATTACAGATACTTGCGCTGAGGATACATGCCCTACATATTATGGACCCGGAGACGGGATGGCTACCTTTGGCCCCGACACTCAAGAGTGATCGGGATTTAGTTTAGTAGACTTGCATCTATTTTTTATGTTAAATTTGTTGTATTTGATTTGAGACTTGTGTAGTATTCGAGATTTTTGAGATTTTGTTATTATTATAGTAGTTGTCATTCTATTTCTTAGTTATTTCTTCTGTGTTATCTTATCGTGCTTAGACTGTGATTGAGTTACAATATCTTATACTTGTCCTCCGTTCGGAGTTGATCATGATGACTACATTATATACTGCATGAGTTGATGGTTAGATAGTGACCTAGAACAACGTTCTACCGTCGACACTGCGGCGCAGGCTGGGCGCTGTTACGAACTCGTACCCTCATAGTGGGTGCGAGTCATGACAAAACTTACGCCAACAGGACCGTACCGATTTTTTGGTCCTGTATGCCAAGTTTGGTCCGATTCTGAGAAGGTTGATCGGAACACCAAATTGGCGGGCCCGTAACTCGACCAAACAGACAATTTTTGCACAGCTCATCGGAATCAAAATTGGACATGCCGTTAGGTTCGTCTCCTCAAACCGAATCTGTAGACATGTAGTTTGACGACTTTAGAGACCGTAGACTTTGGCATACGTTTCGGTGCAAAACGAGTCCAACGGTGGATAACATTTTGACCCAAAATTATGATTTTGCCCCTATTCCAGAATTTGACTTTTAGACAGGCATTTCCTAGGTATATCACTTATCCCGAGTACGTTCTTGATGTTTATTTCAGCATCCGGAGTTGTTTGAAGATTGTGACGTTTCTTTTGCTGACATTGTGATTCTTGGACTTGCCACCTTCGCACCCCAGGCAAGATACCTTGCCACCTTACTCTGTGATCTACATATTCTTATTTTCAGTTGTTTTTTTCAATATTTCTTATTTTTATTATAAACTGTGCGTCCAAGTCACACTTGGGTGCAAGCGAATCTATCAGTCGTTTTCTTGCTTATATTTATTTCTCTTGCATTGACTTAGTCTAGTGACCACCCATTGTTGATGAGGTATTGGTATATCTCATACAGCCTTGACACTTGCTTTATCACGTATTGTGAGTCATATGTAGGACACGTAACCGCGTAGTCGGCTGGCCACCGATACGTATGGAGCGTGTGACGGATATGAGTAACTGCCAATAGAATGGCATGCTAGAAGACTTGGCGATTATTAGAGGTTCATATCAGTCATGGAGATGATGATACTATACATGGGATGGGGAGAACAGTACCTGACGTATGGGCTTCTTTGTACTTCCCTGATTACCTGTGCGCTCCTCCGGAGACGCAGGCTCCAGGTGCCCTCTGACGTTTCCTATAGCATTACGGACGTACCCTTGCACATGGTGCCCTTTCACGATCTTCGGACGTTATGGACGTAGGCCCCTGGTGCCCTATACGGGGACTATGTCGATCGCATCTACAGCCAGGGCTCATACGTCGAAGGATTGTTTCTCAAACTGCATATTCACAGTAGGATGGTCAGGAACCCTATTGCATGCATCCCCTTTTCTTTTATATTATATATCACAGTTTACATGACATGGTGTTTTCTTGTATCTTGTTACGTCCCGCTGAGGACCTGGTTATCTCTCCAGGATTAGACGACTTCCCGCAGGAGTACGGAGCGGCTTGGGATCCTTCATACATTGATGACGAGGCAGTTCCTACTGATTTCTAGTCTATTCTTTTTTTGAGACATTAGTGAATATTTTTACATCTCTTTTTTTATATTTTGCGGAGGTTGGACTCCGATCTTATGAGACTATTTTATAGCTGTTTGGAGCGAGGATGTTCACCCGACTGTCTTTTTATACACTTATTTATTATCTGGACTTTATTATATTCTGTGTTGAGCTGTGATGAGATTAGATTATATTATTCTGGCCTGTGATGATTTATTATACAGCTTATGTACGTATACGAGGATTCTATATATTGGATTATTCTTCGTACCTGTGCAGCTGGCATATTCACGTACTCGGTCCTACGTATTTTGGGACTGGAGCTTTACATCCAATCCCTTCAAGCTTGCCAATAGAGCCTTCTCCTCTCCAAGAGAAAGAGAATGAAACCAATTTGTGTCAATTTTGTGGTAGGAACAATTGGGGAAGAAGCCTCTAATTAGGGTTAGGATTTGGAGTAAAATGAGGAGAAAGAAGAAGATGTTAGGCTTTATAAACAATGTGGGCTGCCATATAATATTTGGGTTAGGGTTTTGGATAAGGGAAAAGGTCCACTACACCCCTCTCTTTAGTCATGACAAGTTTAGGGAATAAGCATTTCTTCCTAATTAGGTGTTTAGTTAAGCTTCTAACTAATTCTTCTAATCTAGCTAGAGACTAACTAAAGTTCAATTTGGCTAGTCCTAATCATCTAGTTGGGTGGTCATGTCAAGTTGGTTTAGGTCCTCTAGGCTCATTAACCACTATTCTAACTAAAGGCTAACCGCTATCCATATTCAATGATAAACATTTATTAATTACTTTAGATAATGAACCAAAATATAAATTCTAGTTTTGAAAAATAATTTAGCATTCAAACTACAACTTGAAATTACAATAATATCAAGAATTAGGTAAAGTCAAAAATACTCCTGTTTCAGGAAAGTGGTGGTTACAAACTGCATGAGGATTAGTGATAATATAATGCTAAACTTAATCAATTTATCATATTAAAAAATATGATACAATCATGGGCCAACAATCTTTCCCTTTTTTATTATGGTAAATTGGGTAAGTTTAGTATGGACACAATAGATGCATGTATCACTAATGTATAAGCAGACGTAAGCCTATATCGCTAATAGCTTGTTACTTACATTACTTCTGTCCCTTTTTTATAAATATATGAACACATACTTAAACTTACTTCTCCCCCTTTGACATGATCAAGAAGAAGAGATGAAATGAGATCAATTTTAAGCACATAAATCAGTGCATGAGGAGGCATAGGCAATTATGGTTAAGATATACTAATGAAAACAATGTGAGAAGTGTGTAAAGACAAGTATTGAAAGCTACATACCCAATATAGAATACCAGAATAGAAGATAGCTTGTCAAAATACAATATAGTTGGTAAAACTAAAAGAAGTTGAAAACAGTAAATAAGTAGTTTACCAACTAGAAAGCCAAGAAAGAAATCCAAAACATAATGCAACTAATATTATTCTAGTTTTGGAAGAGAACTATGAAATAAAGGATTTCAATCAAAAGCCACGAGGATTAGATAATTACAAAGTAATAGATACCAATGAAATATATACCAATTGGAGATATATGAGTATACAAGCTTGAACATTGATCAAATACGCAAATGATAGTTACAACTGTCCATAAAATAGTAGAAAAAATAAAATAAAAGAATGATCAATGAAAATAGAGCAATTGATATAAAATAATCTTCTTATTTGCCAAATCTATTCGCTTACCCAAGTACATGCATTTGAACTCAATTATCTTAGCATGCTATATGAATATCCTATAGATAAACATGAAGGTGAGAAACATACTTGAGAAGGAGAAATTCAGTCGACTTGAATGCTCCCCTTCAAAGTACTACCAATTTTGATATAAATCACGAATTTTGGGTAAGTCTTCAACAAGGAAAGCCAAAATAGTAAAAGGTCAATAGTCATCAAGATAAGATAAGCAAGTTAATTTTAACATGGTGAACTATTTAAACCCATATAGAAGCGATATATATATATATATAGATAAGATAAGATAAGCAAGTTAATATTAACATGGTGAACTATTTAAACCCATATAGAAGCAATATATATATATATATATATATATATATATATATATATATATATATATATATATATATATATATATATATATATAGAGAGAGAGAGAGAGAGAGAGAGGATAATAAAGACAATCGCATGCACTCTCATAAAATCCTTTAAAATAAAAGTATCATGACCTCAATCAATAAGATATAAATTTAAAAAATATGGGTCCATGATGAACTAGGTATACGACATATTAAAGGGTATAAATGAATTGAACCAATTAATTTGCTCCCCCTTAAAATATGCGTATCTAGTTCCAAAGCACTTATTGCATACAATGGAAAAAACTAAAAGATCTAGGGGTAAATTAACTATGGATTTTCTCCCCCTTACTCAATGCATAGCAGGCTAAAGAATTGTCATAAAAATGAAAGCTATTATCTTTAGACAAGAAAAAATATCCAATCAATAGACACTAAAGATGAACGGACCAAAAAAAATTTCTAATTAGGCATATATAATCAAAATATGACATACATTAAACTATATCTCAAATAAGGCATACATTAAAGGATTCAAAAATCAATAATAAAAAACATGTATCCATAATGTCCGCAAGGAAGCAAGAAGATATAATCAAGAAGGGCTTTAAGGAAGGAGCTAATTGATACAAAGACTAATACACAAATTTGTTAAAAGAATCAATAGCTAAACTATGAGGTAAGCACAAGTTTGAAGATATCAAGTATAACTAAATACTCTTCAAATTAATATAAAACTTGAACTTAACTCATATGCCCCTGTAAAGATATTTATACAAAAACATATATCACCATAGAGATACATGAACAACTTACAATAGAAATTCAATTATATAGTCATGTATCCTTAATGAATATTTTAAAAGCTATCACAAATTCAAACAAGTATAAATATGCTTTATTAGGCAATGACATAATTGATACACAAGAAGTTAATCAAAATAAGTCATGAGAATCAATAGTGAATGTATTATGCAAACACAAGGTTAAAAAGAAGTACAAATATATACTTTTCAAGTAATAAAGAAGCTTGTGCTAAACATATATATTCATTAATACCGATTAAGTTAAATATAATATATTAAAGACAAATCGGTAAGAAGTAACTATGTCAAAAACATTAAAGACGGAGAGTCAAAAATACATTACCTTAAAACAAAATCCAAGCTCCTATGGACTATAGTGATATGCATACTTCATAAATAAAGACTAAGAATAGAGAGCATACATAGATAAATGTGTCACACCAATAAAAAGAAGTAAAAGACTATATAGTGTGAACTAATCTTTTAAGCAAAACAACTAGTCATGTTAGATAGAATAATTGCAAGAAGGTTAACAAAACATGCTAGTATCATATCCCACATTGCTTTAGATAATAAGCAACTAAAAGAAATCAATCAGAGATAGTAGCAAGACATCAACTAAAAGATAATCTTTTTGGAAATTTATAAGTATTTTAATTAAATAATTATAGATATGGATGACCTTAGCCATGGTTAAGTTTTGGAATACAAGAGACTAAATTTTTGGCACGGATAGTATAGTGGTGTGTCTTGAGTAGTGATTTAGCTATAGTAGGGAGGGCCGAGCCATAGGCGTGTCCTAACTAGGAAAACCAGGCCAAGTTGCGATTTAACCACTATAAATAATTTGAGTATTTATTATTATGTTTATTGACTTTTCAGAGACCTGGTTGAACCAAATTAGTCCGAACTGGGCCCAAACCAAAGCCCAACTCATGTAGGCATGTAGTAAGACCAATTACGGCCATGTAGGAATATTTTGGTAGTTGCAAATATTTGGTAAGTATTTATTGTATGTACATTATAGGTATCATTAATGTTAAAAAGCATTTTACAATATTGGTACAATTTTCTAGGGCCAGATAAAGAGTGAGTAAGATGCGTTCACCAAAACTGTTATAAGGTATTTTGGTTGTTATTAGGATTATTATTATTAATGTTATTGATGTGGTTATTTAATAAGATCATTTATGGTTATGGTTATTTTTACTTTATATATATATTTACATATGACCATAAATAGGTCCTAGACTAGACAAGGATAACATGGAGTCTTAATTAGATTTTTGAGGATATTATATAAAGATATTGAGTGTATTTTTATTGATATAGAATATATATGAATATAACTAAATATAGCTAAAGGATAATACTAAATAAGAGGAAATAAAAAATAAAAAGAATAAAAAGGGTTTTTTAATACTGTTTCCATTCGGGAACAGTATGCCTATAACTCGCTAAGAGCCGAACCCCTCTCCTTAAAACCCGATAGACAAGAGAAGTTCCCTCATAAAACCCTAAAGCTCTCGACTCCTACGAATTTGCCAACACCCCCTGGACACCCTGTGCACATCCTGACCACCGCAGCGCCATGCACGACGCCGCGGAGACATCGGATAGAGCAGTCGCACACGCGCGGAACAGAGCAGCCGCAGCAGCAGTGCATCGAAAGGGCAACTTCAAAGGTATGTAACTCTGGCATACTCTACAAAATTTTGCACTGTAAATTTCTTTACAAAGCTGGATTAACCCTCTACTGAAACCTCCAATTAATATAGATTAATTCGTTAGGTTTTCTCAGGAGAATTCGTAAAAAATCAAAAATAAAACACTTCTCGACAGTTCACAAACTGTTCGAGGAGACCTGTTAGGAAGACCAATAGTTGACAAGTTTTGGATGATTTTCAAAAGATAACTGAACAATATTTTAGACCATCTAAATAGCATGGAAACCCTACTTTTACTTTTAATTCTAGTGGACTATACCACAAAATAAATCTGTGTAAAAATCGTTAAAAATATGTTTTCAAAAACTAAAAATCTCTTCGATACGACGTGCGTTCCGCCAAACCGGGCGACATGGTCACGAACTGAAAGCATTGAAAGGTGTGATTCGACTTCGCGGACGTGTGGACTTTGACGGAATTCAAATTGGTTGAGTGTGCACGATGAATTTGATGCGTATCCGTCAAAATTTACCGTATCGGCCTCTTTGTAAATTCTCCAATTACTTTGTGCACATTCATCAAATCGAAACGAAACTTGCGCCAACAGGACCGTATCATTTTTCTGGTCTTGTATGCCAAGTTTGGTCTGATTCTGAAAATATCGACCGGAACGCTATTTTAGCGGGCCCGCGACCCGCTCTAACGGGCGAAATTATGTACAGCCCACCGGAATCCAACTTTGGACATACGGTCGGGTTCATCTCCTCAGACCGAACCTATAGACATGTAGTTTGACAATTTTAGAGACCATAGACATTGGCACGCATTTTGATGCAAAATGGGTCCAACGGCGGACATCGTTTTGACCCAAAATTATGATTTTACCCCTGTTCCCGAATTGGACTTTTAGACAAGCATTTTCTAGATATATCTTTTACAACGAGAACGTTTTTTATGTTTGTTTCAGCATCCAGAGTCGTTCGTGGATTTTGAGATTTCTTGCTGATGTGATTGATTGCTTGGAGTTGCTATTCTCGCACTGGCAGGCAAGATACCTTACCACCTTACTCTGTGATTTACTTATTCTTATTTTTAGTTATTTATATATTCAACATTACTTGTCTATTGTTAGTATTATATCACTGTATGTCCAAGTCACACTTGGGTGCAAGCGACTCCATCGGTCGTTTTACTGCTTTTGGTTTTATTCTCTTGTATTGACTTAGCCTAATGACCACCCAGTTATGATGAGGTATTGGTATACCTCATATGGCCTTGACACATAATCATCACGAGTTGTGAGTCACATGTAGGATACATACTCGCGTAGTCAGCTGGCCACCGATACGTATGAGACGTGCGACAGTTAGGAGTAACTGCCAATAGAATTTTCATGCTAGTAGACTTGGCAGTTACTAGAGGTTTCTATGAGTCATGGATGTGACCCTACTAGGCATTGGATGGGGAGAACAGTTCCTTAACGTATGGGCCACGTATGCACTTTCTTATTCCTGATCCTGCTAGCCTCTGACATTCGATGAATGTTATGCTTTGAGGTCCCTGGTATCCTGGTGGAACCATACCTGAGTTTCCTCTGACATTCTTAACTGCATTATCATAATAAAACTGGTAGACACCCTATTGCATACATTCCTTTCTTTTCTATTATATATCACAGTTTATATGGCATGATATTTTTTTGTATCTTGTTACGTCCCTCTGAGGACCTGGTTATCTCTCCAGGGTTAGACGATTTCCTGCAGGAGTACGGAACGGCACTGGATCCTTCATATATTGATGACAAGGCATTTCCTACTGAGTTCTAGTCTATTTATTTATTGAGACATTTAGTGGACATCTTTTATATCTCTTTTCTTTCTATTTTGCGGAGGTTGGACTCCGATCATTTGAGACTCTTTTTTATAGTTGTTTGGAGTGGGTATGTCCACCCTGCTATCTCGTTGCTACATTATTTATTTGGATTCTTATATTTTCTGTGTTGAGCTGTGATGAGATTAGGTTATTATATTCTGGCCTGTGGTTATTTATTATATATACAGCTTATGTATGTATACGAGGATTCCATATATCGGAGTATTCTTCGTATATGTGCAACTGGCATGTCTACGTACTTGGTCCTAAGTATTTTGGGACTGGGGCGTTACATGTTTTTGTGGTGGCCCATGCAGGTCAGAAAATATTATTGGGTTACATGATTGTGACCAACAATCCTGCATATAGGAATAGGAATAGTGTCTCATCCAGAACTACTGCCACTTTTGACCTCCAAGCTTTTCAAATTTCCTTTGACTACTTGAATTACCTCATATCTAACCTTTCCTAATATCATCCTACTTTCTTCGTGCCAACAATATGAATCTAAGAAGCGGAGGTATTTCTGCCTTGGCTCTCACATCTGGTGAAGAGGCTACCCCGGAGGGACAGAATCCTCTGATGACTCCGGTAACACCGTACCACGAGATCACAGCACCCCCAGTCAGCCAGGCTGGGCAGACCACTATCGTGCCACCAGGAGGGAATGTACCACTGCCTCCACCACCACCACCATTCCCTCTGCAGTTTCTACCATAGTCGGGACCTCAGATGTGTAGAAGCATGGAAAAGATAAAGTTTATGCGGATCATCATTCCATGCGGCCAAGCAAAACTAAGTCGTAGAAGCAGTGAAGACTCCATGCAGCCAAGAAGAACTAAGCCGCAGAAGCAATGAAGACTCCATGCGGCTAAGCAAAACTAAGCCACAGAAGCTGTAAAGACTCTATGCGGCCAAGAAAAAACTAAGCCGCATAAGCAGTGAAGACTCCATACGGCCAAAAAAAACTGAGCCGCAGGAAAAGTGCTCCCTGACCCCATACGGCCAATCGAAACTAAGCCGCAGAAGTAGTGCCCCTAGAGACCTCATGCGGCTGAGACAATTCAAGCTGCAGAAGCGAGGCTCTCGAAGGTCCCATGCGGCTAAGGGGACTCGAGCTGCAGAGGGAAGGTTCTCATAGGTCCCATCTGGCCAAGTGAGCCCACCCGCAAAAGCAAGGTTCTCATGCGGCCAAGCGGATCCAAGCCACAGAAGCAAGGCCCCTAAAGCCACTATACGTCCAAAATGAGTCAGACTCTAATTTGTGGAAGGGACACATGGCAATTTGACCAAGTCTCAACCACCCAGATTCGCTAGAACCAAATCTCAACAATCCTCCACCAGCTGGCAGCCCAAGATCTAGTCTTTGTGTGCTGTTACAGACGAGGCCAGTGGCCCTTTATGCGGCCCAAAATCTGCTATCGCAGGAATCACTATAAATAGCAGGGTGCCACAACCCTGCAAAAGGTTGGCAATCAAAGGCTGACAAATTTTTTCGAGAGCAAAGACTGTGTCCGATAGTCCAAGGAGTAAGGCAGAGTTGCTACACTTTTTCGAGCCTCTATCGTCACCCCCTAGAATCAAAAACTAAACAATTGTACTTAGATTGTTTCCTAGGGTTTCTTTCTAGGCTTTCTTTTGTATAAGCGAGTTTGCAATCAAGTTCTATTCCTCTGTAATTTTTGTTCTTGATATTTAATGGCAAATACGATAGCGACTCTGCTGGGAACTTTCTTCTCCTCTGATGAGAAGTTGGTGACACAATCCGACGCGTCCAAGCTCGGCTCTACGCAGCAAATGCTTGTGGTTCGTTTTGACCAACAAGCATTCGAAGAAATACTCTCTGAAGGGAGCACCAGCCCGTCGTAGAAGCGAGCCAACCCAAAGAGAACCCGCAGGACGTCGAAGCGCAAAACTGTTGCCCCCGACCAGGCTCTCGAAGAAGCTCATTCTGCGGCCCAAGATGGCGATCAAAGCTCTCCTGCAGCCTTGCTTCCGACCGCAGAGAACCCTACTGTCCCCAAATCCAGCAAAGGAAAATACTACGATGCTGAGCTTTTGGGGGCACAAGGGAAATCTATTCGGACGAGGAAGAGGCCGTATAAGAGAAATGGGCAGTCTGCCTATGCGGCAGCCAACTCTGGATGCAGGTAGATGGCCCATGCGGCAGCCAACTTCGACCGCAGGCAGATGACCCATGCGACAGCCAACTCCGGCCGCAGGCAAATGGCCCACGCGGCAGTCAACTCTAGCTGCAGGCAGATGGCCCATACGACAGCCAATCCTGGCCGCAGACAAGGTGCCTCATGCGGCCCTGTCAGAAGCTCTGTATTCGACCGTCTCTCATACGGGCCCGATCCTATACTGTCCGTTGAGAATATGGAATATGCCAATATGGACCCTTCTTACTATGCTCCTTCGGGTGCTAAGTCGAAGAAGTCTAGGCAGTGCAGGCCCAACAAGCCCAGTCAACTGTCCAAGCTGCTGACCGTCAGCGGGCACCGTTAACTGTTATACGGGCTCCTGATGGACAGTTGTACAGAACCACCCACGTCCAGTCCCCCAAGGCTAACGGACATGATGGGTCTCAAAAGTCTCCCTCCAACGATCGAGAGTAGTGCTTTTACTAGCCTCGGATCAGGGAGCAAACATGATACCTACGCACCCATGTGCTCGTGATACCCGAGTCCACAAATTGGATGCAAAGGTAGATCAGTCTGCTATCGACTTGCGATAGGTGATTACTCACAAACGCAAGGAGAAAGAAGCAACCTTGGCATGCGATGAGCCCTTTTCGGAACGTCGTTGCACCCAAGTCATCATTAATTGCTGCTGCGATAAGTCGGCAACACCTGAAGATCGACAGTCCATTTTCCAATGACTGCACCAGCCAGCACCTGTCCGACAACAACTTGAGAAACAGGTGCAAATTCTGGAAGACAAGGAATTTCCTCTTGCCTCCTGTAATTTAACTCGAAAGGTTCTTCCTAGCAAGGAAGAAAAGAAGACAGGCTCTTCCAGTCCGGCAATCTCAGCCAGCACTGCAAGGAAACTCTCATCTGAAGGATTGCCGCCAACAGCCACAAGGGGTGTCTACCTAGGCACTCGATCCAGAAAGAAGCTTCCAACACCTGGGAGTGCATCCTCGACCTCCCAGGGGGTGGATAAAGTCAGGGGTAGCAGTCCCCTCAATGTATGCGACAACCCGGTGTTCCAAGAGCATACACAGGGGGTACGATCTACTAGAATTATGCAACGGACTTGGACATCCCCGAGGATGACCGCCTTCGCTAAGACGATGCAGCTTCCTGCGCAGGGGGTGGCACCCCTTATGAATCCGAGGAGGAAGATATTCCGACATTCCCTGATGATTTTTCGGTGCGGGGGTACGATACGGAAAGCACCTCTTCTACGGTTCCTTCCACGTCTACCCATGTACGGACAGTCTTTATGGTCGGCGATGATCATGAAGGGCCTACTGATCGACAACGTCTAGAAGTACTTGAAGCAATGCTCCTGTCCTTGGTCAAGTCAGTAGACAAAATCAAAGCTGCTTTGTCGACTCAACCAGCAAGGACGCCTGGACAAACAAGCTTGGGTCCCACGGTCAACGCGGACTGCAACACGATCGCTCCTCCTTTGGGTGACAATCCTCTAGGAGCATCCGCTCCTTCAGCTGTAGACGAAGCTAGGAAGGCAAGGAGGGAAGTCCAGGAGCTTCGAGCAATGTTCAATGCCCGAGACTCCTCTCGGGACCTCAGAATACGGCAGCCGTATCCCGTTGCATGAAGAGATGTTCCTTTTCTGCCATGGTACAAACCATTTCATATCGATTCATATGAAGGGAAGACCTCTGCTAGTCGGTACATGACTTATTTCAATGTCACAATCGACCACTTGTCGCATAGCGACACCATCCTCACATGATTATTTATCGGAGCATTGGAGGAGATCGCGTTCGACTGGTACCACAACCTTCCGGACAACTACATCCATTCTTTTGACGGCTTTAAGAACATGTTCCTAGAGAAATTCTACGAAGTGGAGCACGATGTGACAATATCGTCTCTCATGGACGTCGTTCAGGGGGAGAGGGAGCTAACAAGGAACTATATCGAGCAGTTCCGCCAAACCGTAATGAGATTGCCCCAAGGCAATCCCGAAAGCTCCTTATTTGAAATCTGCCAGAAGAAGTTGCTCCCCGCAATCAACCTCTGGATGGGCGAAGATCAGTTTAGGGATTGGACGACCTTCATCATAAGTGCCACCAATGCGGAGGCGAAGTTAAAGAAGGCTCGCCAGCTGGGATTACACATCCCGGATGGAGAGGACAAAGGCAAACGTCCTGGTACCACCCCCAATAACAACAACGGTGGTGGAACCTCCAATAACTGGAACAATAAAGGCAAACAGGCTATGGTTGCAAGTACGACCAAGAAGCCTGAACAAAAGCATGCAGAAGCTGAGTGGCCCAAGATGAATTACTCATTCGAAGATAGTCATGTCAAGCCTATCTTCGACATGCTCTTGCAAGGGGACAGGATCCAACTCCCTCCACCAAGGTATGAGCCTCAAGCGACAGAGATGGAGGACCCAAAATATTGCTACTTCCACCACTATGTTCATCATTCCACTCATGACTGCTTTCAATTAAAGCGGTACATTCAGAGTCTTATCGACTCCAAACCTCTGTCGCTAGATTTTAAAGTGGTTATCGTGGCGGCAAATATGGTATCAATTTAGTTCGGTGACTTCTCTCCAACAAGTACTCAAGACGGGGTAATACCTATCCTCCGGGCAATGATGGAGGTTACTAATCTTCCCCACGTCCGGGACCAGACGACTAGCTTGGTACCTCTCACCACGTCACGAGAAGAGGTCATGTGGGTGCACCCAGACTTAGTGCCCGAAGTTACCCAGGCAGTGACGTCTCCAACCAACAAGAAGAAGGGCTGGAAGTCCAGATCCTGTCATACAATTTTAGTCGAAGCTAAGGAGGCGGCGGCCGTTGTTACCCGGTCTGGAGCACAAGTCCAGCCCACTCTGGGTAGTTCAGTCGAAGGCCCTCCTCCAGCAACGCTGCCTGCCATTGATGTTTCGGGGCCATCTCAGCCTCCACCGACGGACAGGTCCAAGCCGAAGAAAAATTGCTTCGACAGGCTATTTCGTAAGGATGCACCTCAAGGGCGGGAGAGACCTTACAACTTTAACATATTAGCACAACTGGCTAATACACCGGCAAAGTTGTCGTTATACGAGCTCCTAAGGCTCTCCAAGGATCTTCGTGTCGCATTGAGTGAAGCGCTCCAGAATGCTGACGCCTACTTAGCCCAGGTCAAGCCTACGGAGGAAGACTCGTCGGCAGATCTCCAGGACAGCAACTATGCGGATGCAATGCCCAACACCGTATTCATCCTACAGGACGTGTTAATCAAGACCAACTTGCATGATCGCCCCTTGTACTACACTGAAAACATAGGCGATATCAAGGTGGATCGGATGTACATCGATCCTGGCTTGTCGATAAGCGTCATCCGGAAAAAGCTTGCTTCAATTCCTCGGTATCCCTATGCATCGGCTAGCGGCGACCAACACTACCATTAGCGGTTTCAACTCGGGAAGGAGCTATCCCCTAGGAAAGATCCTATTAAAATGTCAGATCGGCGACCTGAAGACGGAGGTTACCTGCTACGTCATAGACACAGATACGTCCTATAATATCCTCTTGGGCCGTCCGTAGATACATGACTATATAATCGTGCCATCCACACTCCACCAATGCTTCAAGTATGTCAGTAAGCATGGCTTCGTGAAGACAGAATTTGTCGATATCGATCCCTTCAAATAGGTTGAGTCTTATTACTCTTCGGAGGCTTGTCTATATGAAGAATCCAAGAAGCACGTTACCGATGAACTGGAGGCCATAACAGGGTCAGAGGAACCTTTGAAAATCCATCTCCAGGCCTGTAAACCGGGCAAAGTCGCACCCCTTGTCGCAACTTTGCATAAAAAGGTGCCCGGTTCCCCCGATCCAGCTGTGCAGTTGGAACCGATGGTCATCCCAAGGTCCAGCCAGGAGCCAAGACCCGTCATAGGGTCGATGGTGATCCGATTGCCGAAATCCAATCAAAGGCGACCAGAAGATGCGAGGCCCTCTGTGGAACCGATGGTGATCCGATTGCCAAGATCCAGTCAAAAGCAATCGGAAGACACGAAGTCCTCTGCCCAGCCGATGGTTATCCGTCTTCCCACGACGAGCCAACAACCAAGTATTGATCCAAGGTCCTCAGGCAAGCCAGTTCCACAAGCAGAACCCTTGGTGGTCAAGCTGCCTAAGACAGCATCCCAACCTTCGATCTCGTAGGCGGTAGCTGAAGAGGATACAGAACTCGCAAAGTATCTGGTTGCATAGGTGGATAGTCCCTCTCCTGATGATATAATCCCTATAGAAAGATTCCTTATTTCATCAATAAGAGACTGTCGTTGAACTATCCTGAGTGTCATAAGCTTAATCTGATGTGTACTGTGGGACACGGTCTGGATATTAACCTGCACACACAGGTGACAATCGTCCATACCGCAAACCAACTTACTCCCATTAGAGGTGCCTACTTATTAGTCCTAGGCAGAAGGGAAGGGGATCACACGATCATCTTCGGCCGAAAAGAAGGTCCTCAACCTTTCATGCCACAAGAGTTCGATCTCGAACCCGACGCTGGAAGATTACTGCTCTACCTGTATAGTCCTCAAGCCAAGTACTTCATGCAAAAGCAGGGGTACGACATGGAGGCTATCCCAGGTCTTAATTACGGCAACGGCCGGCGAGCACCTCTACAGATGTCAGCCCCGGCCGAGAAACCTTGGGATTATTACAGCAGGTCCAGACATGGTCTCGGTTATGTTACACCAGCAACAACGTCCGAGAGCTCCGATGAGGAATGCGAATGGCATTCTCACTCATCCGAATTGCCTACATACGATTTCGATAACAGCATTGGAGATATATTCAGGCAGACATTATCTGTCAACATGACATCCGCTGACATTAAAGAGGACGACGAAGATCTACTTGAACCTCTTGAATTGGAGCCATGGGCCCAACAACTTGATGCACAATAGGAGAAGCGCTTTGAACAAAAGGACCCTCCCACTGAAGACGAAGTCATACAAGTTTATCTCGGTAATGAATCATCTCCAAATCCAATCTTCGTCAGTAAAAGCCTAACAGACGGCAAGTGGAAGTAGTTGTTGCAACTTGTCAGAGAGTATATCGACGTTTTTGCTTGGAGCTGTGAAGACATGCCGGGACTAAACCCCGAGATCGTACTCCATAAGCTCAATATTCATCCGGACGCAAAACCAGTTAAACAACAGCAACGACGGTTCCGTCCAAACATCACGAACTCCATCGAAGCGGAAGTAAACAAGCTTATAGCTAGCAGTTTCATCCATGAGGAGCAGTACCCAGACTGGATAGCTAATATAGTACCAGTCGTCAAGAAGAACAGATAGATCCGAATCTGCATCGACTTTCGTAATCTGAATGTGGCATATCCTAAGGATGAATTCTATTTTCCTATCACCGACATAATGATCGATAATACGTGTGGCTTCGAGCGCATGTCCCTTATGGATGGCTTTTCAGGATACAATTAAATCAAAATATCTCCTGATGATGAGAAGCATACGTCATTTCGAACACCGATCGGCGTGTATTGTTATACAGTCATGCCCTTCGGCCTAAAGAACGTCGGTGCTACATATCAACGAGCTATGAGCGTCATCTTCAGAGATCACTTGCATAAGACGGTGGAGTGTTACGTTGACGACATCATCGTCAAAAGCTGCTCCAAGGATGATCACTTACACGATTTGAGGACAGTGTTCGACCTTATGCGAGCGTACAATCTGAAGATTAATCCTACCAAGTCCTTCCTGGGCATATCCAGCAGAAAGTTCTTGGGCATTGTCATTACTTCCCAGGCCATTCACTTAGACCCCGATAAGACAAAAGCAATATTGGAGATGAGTCCACCGAAGAACCTCCGTGAACTCCGCGGCCTTCAGGGAAGACTAGCCTACATCAGGAGGTTCATATCTAACCTCTCAGGAAGATGTCAACCCTTCACATAACTCATGAAAAAAGGCATCTCTTTCGTATGGAATGAAGAATGTCGACACGCCTTTGATGACATTAAGGAATACCTGTCAAATCTGTCGGTTCTGGTAGCCCCGGTCGCCGAAAAGTCTTTTCTGCTCTATGTACGAGCGATGGAACACTCCCTCGACGCCTTGCTAGCACAGAACAACGATGCGGGGCATGAACAAGCCATCTATTATCTCAGCCAAATGATGGTGGGGTCGGAGCATAGGTACACCGCCGTGGAGAAGGAATGCCTTGCCTTGGTGTTCGCCATTCAGAAAATACGACACTATGTGTCAGGGTAGACCATCCATGTTGTCTCGCAAGTTAATCCTCTCAGGGTTCTCATGACCAAGCCAGGTGCACTCAGTTCTTATCTAGCCACATGGGCGATACTGTTATCCCTCTACGATATGGTTTTTGTTCCGCAGAAGGCTGTCAAAGTTCAAGCCTTGGCCGACTTTCTAGCAGCCTATCCAGGCTCAGAAACAGCCAGAATCTATGAAAAAATCCCAGACGAAGTCGTTAACTCAAACATGACTTCACATGATGATGTTTGGCGAATGTTCTTCGACGGTACTTCAAGAATGGAGCCCCAAGATGATATCGTCGCTGGAGTCGGAATAGTATTAATTTCTTCCTCCGGATTGGTCGTCAACCGGGCATATTCTCTCACAGAACCCAGTTCAAACAATGTAGCCGAATATAACGCTTTGGTCATCGGGCTACGACTCGCAAAAGAAGTGGAAGTTGAATACCTAGAGCATATGGCAACTTGCAGTTGATCGTTAATCAAATCCGAGGCTCATACGAGGTTCGTAACGTGGACCTGATTCCCTATCATCAGATAGCAATTTCTCTTATTGCAACCTTGGAGGGGTTCTTTATAGAGTATGTTCCTAGACTCCAGAATATTGAAGCCGATGCCCTAGCAGGCCTCAACGCTTCTCTGGCGGTTCCAAATTATGCTCATCATCTTGTCGACGTGATAGGCCATGAGCTAGTCTGTCCCAAAAACAATGTTCAACTGGATACGAGTTACTCCGCCCAGATAACCAATGACATGCAAGACTGGAGACTCCCGTTCATCGACATTGCGGTCTACGAAATCCTGCCTGAGAATATGAAAGAAGCAACTTCAATCAGAAGGCGTTCTCTCATATTCTTTTATGACACAGAACAAAAATGTTATATCGACGATCTTACGATGGGATATTGTTAAGATGTATGTCAAATGCAGAAGCCAAAGAAGCCCTACGCGAGGCCCACGATGGCATTTGTGGGGCTCACCAACCTGGCCCAAAGTTGCAGGACCGTCTCCGTCGGATGGGCTATTACTGGCCTACGATGGTAGCAGACGCAGTCGATTATGTAAAAAAGTGTAAGGTTTGTTAGATCCACGCAGATTTTATACATCTGCCATCCAAATTCTTGCACCCAATAGTGGCCTCTTGGCTATTTGAAGCATAGGAAATGGACATCATTGGCCTAATCACCCTGCCGTCGTCCCAAGGGTACCGGTTTATACTTGCAATCACCAACTACTTCTCCAAGTGGACGGAAGCTGTTCCGCTGGCAGAGGTAAAGACATCAAACGTGATCGGTTTTATAAAATATCACGTTATTTAATGTTTTGGACTGCCCCGGAGGATCATTCATGACAATGGTCCGCAGTTCACAAGCCATGCTTTCTATCGATTCTGTGACAAGAATCGGATCCAGAACATGGCTTCAACGGCATACAACCCATCGGCTAATGGTCTGGCTGAAGATTTTAACAAGACCATAATCAAGCTTCTCAAAAAGTTCGTGTCTTCAAACAAGCGCGACTGGAATGAAAAACTAGGCGAATACTTATGGGCATACCGTACTACGAGTCGGACGGACGGCTACAGAAAATACACCGTTCTCTCTGGTGTTCGGAAGCGAGATAGTTCTCCCATTGGAGACTCAGATCCCCTCACTTCGTGTGGCCCTTAATTACCGGTTGACGTCGGACGATAACTACCGCCGACGGCTACAAGAATTGGAGGTCCTAGACGAGAAGCGTTTACAAGCTCAACAAAGCATCGAGGTTTATCAAGCACGTATCTCTCGAGCTTTCAATAAGAAAGTCAAGCAGAGGACATTCCAAATAGGCGATCTCGTCTTGGCCGTTCGCAGACCGATGGTCATGACTCACAAAACTGTCGATAAGTTCCAGGCCAAATGGGAGGGCCCATTTGTCATCGAGACCGTATTCTCCAACGGCACATACCGACTCGCGAAACAGAACGGAGACTTGCTCATGATGCCCATAAATGACAAGTTCCTGAAGAAATACTATATCTAAGGACATGCTGGTACTTTCTCAAACCACCAAATCTTCCAGACTGTCGAGTTATGGACATCGAGTACCTCTAAACTTATACTCCGTTAGCTCTGAGTGGGGTCACATTGCATCCTTCTGGATGACAAGTCATGTATACTTAAATACCTCTGAACTTCTATCCTGATGCTTCACCCCGTCGGAGTTTACCAGGCTTATTGCCATCTCTGAGCAAACTTTCTGGTCCTGATTATCGAGTGTCATATCCATATTACCTCTGATACCAATAGTCTCTTGACTTAACACCTGTACCCAACCCGAGATAAAAGACATGGTGTTAAGACCACAGAACCTATCACGTTCATATTACCTCTGTTGGGTTTTGTCTCAAAATCTATTACTCGCACCACCAGTGCGCAGAAGAGTAATAGGTCCACCAAAGATTATTTTTGATTATCGTGTGTCATGTCCATATTATCTCTGATACCGATGTTCTCTTGACTTAACACCTGTACCCAACTCAGGATAAAAGACATGGTGTTAAGACCACAAAACCTATCACGTCCATATTACCTCTGTTGGGTTTTGTCTCAAAATCTATTACTCGCAACACCAGTGCACAGAAGAGTAATAGGTCCACCAAAGATTATTTCTGATTATCGTGTGTCACGTCCATATTACCTCTGATACCGATAGTCTCTTGACTTAACACCTGTATCCAACCCGGGATAAAAGACATGGTGTTAAGACCACAGAACCTATCACGTCCATATTACCTCTGTTGGATTTTGTCTCAAAAATCTATTACTCGTACCACCAGTGCACAAAAGAGTAATAGGTCCACCAAAAATTTCATGATTATCGCGTGTCACGTCCATATTACCTCTGATACCGATAGTCTCTTAACTTAACACATGTACCCAACCTGGGATAAAAGACATGGTGTTAAGGCCACAGAACCTATCACGTCCATATTACCTCTGTTAGATTTTGGTTTCAAATCTATTACCCGCACCACTAGTGCGCACAAGGGTAATAGGTCCACAGAAGTTATCATAATCTATTACTTGCTCCATCGGTGCACAAAAGGGTAATAGGTCCACAAAATACTATTCAAATCTATTGATCGTATCTCCAGATGCACAGAAGGGCAATAGGTCCATAAAAAGTCCCCCAGTGGGATGTTCTTTATTAAACACAAATGCTGTATTAGGTCCTCTAGTACAAGCACCACAGATACCACAAACAAAGAATGGAGTGAATGTATTCTTTTTATTCAAAATCTGTTACATTCACAGGACTACATCTCCAGTAAAAAAAAGGGTTCTTCATTTCTTCATCTAGACAGGAAGTAAAGGATTACATTGATGTCCAAAAGAAGCAAAACATAAACTACAGCTAAAAACAAACAGAAACACCAAGATAAAATATGGACATTTATTTTTTATATTCCCGAAAACAATAATTACATGGCAACCCACAGATCCTTGCAGTCAAGGATCATAGTTGTCTTGAGGCATATACCATTCCCTCAGCCATTTCGCATACGAATGATCTATTTGATTAAGGTCCTCGGCGAGGGCAGGAGGGTCAGAATTTCCAGTGCTACTATCCTCGGACTTGGGCTCCTCCTTTACAGCAACTTCAATCTTGGGAGTAAGTCCCTCCCCGATGGACGCCAGTTCTTCTTTTACCTCAACTTTTGTATCACCTCCTCCTAAGCGGTGACTCTTGTTTGACGAGAGGAGACAACATCTCATCCTTCACAGTGGTCTCAGCCTTCGGCATGGATGCTGTAAAAATCAAAGAAAGAAGATAGTCATACAAAAATAAAGTAAATAGGCTCTTTTTCAGCTATGCGGCCTAGTCACACAGAAGCCTATGTGGTTCAGTTACGAAGGGAACATATGCGGCTCAAATTAAGTAACACATGCGGCCTAGGCAAGCAGAACATATACGGTCCAAATATGGGAGGACTTATGCGGCTCAGTCCGTGCGGCCCAGTCACACAGAGCACATGCGGCACGTGTCTCATGAAGGCCAACTATGCACTAAAGGCATTAAAACCATGGCACAGTGGCGAAAGGTGGTAAGACCCGCGCATAAAACATGCGACATGGCTATTTAAATTCGAGTGATCATTCTTCCGCCTTACCTTTGATCGGAGGATGGACGTCTGGGTGGAAGGAAGGTGACTTTTCAGAAGCGGCCCCCTTTCCTTTGTCGGCGGCGCTAGTGGCTTTAGGAGCTTTGGGGGCCATGACTGATAGGGAGCAAAAAAGAAGATTGGAAGAAAAGAAGACGAAAAGAGGAAATAATAGGAGTTCTCTTGCTGCCGTACGGACTACATATTTATAGGCCACCAAAAAGTGTAAACGGATAGGCGCCGCTTCGGTTATCGTGTCCACTAAGAGATAATGGTGACCCATGGGATTCTATCCTTTATAATCGTCACAGTAACCGAAAAGGCAGCCCCCAAATCTAAAAAAGTAAATCCGAGCATTAAATGCAGCAGTAACAGCTGGACAGCCTGGACGAAATCTTCCTGCGGCTCGAAGCTTCCCTGCGGCTTGAAGTTTTCCTGCGGCTTGAAGCTTACCTACGGCTTGACATTTCTTCTCCATACTTCTTATTCAAAGTATTCTAAATTTGCAATTTGAAAATTTTGAAGGGGGTCTTGTAGAAGCATGAAAAAGATAGAGTTTATGCGGATCATCATTCCATGCAGCCAAGCAAAACTAAGCCGCAGAAGCAGTGAAGACTCCATGTGGCTAAGAAGAACTAAGCCGCAGAAGCAATGAAGACTCCATGCAGCCAAGCAAAACTAAGCCGCAGAAGCAGTGAAGACTCCATGCGGCCAAGAAAAAACTAAGCCGCAGAAGCAGTGAAGACTCCATGCGGCCAAGAAAAACTAAGCCGCAGTAAAAGTGCTCCCCGACCCCATACGGCCAAGCAAAACTAAGCCGCAGAAGCAGTGCCCCTGGAGACCTCATGCGGCTAAGACAACTCAAGCCGCAGAAGCGAGGCTCTCGAAGGCCCCATGCGGCTAAGGGGACTCGAGCCACAGAGGAAAGGTTCTTATAGGTCCTATGCGGCCAAGTGAGCCCAGCCGTAGAAGCAATGTTCTCATGCGGCCAAGCGGAGCCAAGCCGCAGAAGCAAGGCCCCTAAAGCCACTATACGGCCAAAATGAGTCAGACTCTACTTTGTGGAAGGGACACATGGCAATTTGACCAAGTCTCAACCACCCAGATTTACTACAACAAAATCTCAACAACCCCCATCAGCTGGCAGCCCAATATCGAGTCTTTGTGTGCTGTTACAGACATGACCATGTGGCCCTTTATGCGGCCCAAAATCTGCTATCGCAGGAATCACTATAAATAGCAGGGTGCCACACCCCTGTAAAAGGTTGGCAATCAAAGGCTGGCAAATTTCTTCGAGAGCAAAGACTGTGTCCGATAGTCTAAGGAGTAAGGCAGAGTTGCTACACTTTTCCGAGCCTCTATCGTCACCCCTAGAATCAAAAACTAAACAATTATACTTAGATTATTTCGTAGGGTTTCTTTCTAGGTTTTTTTTTGTACAAGCGAGTTTGCAATCAAGTTTAATTCCTCTGTAATTTTTGTTCTTGATATTTAATAGAAAACAAGATGCCTCCACCACCGACTGATAGGAGCAGTACTTCCCAGTTTATGTATGCCATGATGCAGTCTCAGTGGCAGCAGACTGAGCTGATGACATAGACTATGATGGCAGTATTGGCTAGACCTTCACCTCCACCTCCGGCACCGGTACTAGTACCAGCACCGGCTCTGCATCCTTATGAAGGCTCTATCAAGAACTTCACAGACATGAACCCCAAGGCCTTCAGAGGAACGGAGGAGCCACTAGAGGTGTCACAATGGCTTATTAGTACAAAGAAGCTACTAAAAGCATCCCAGTTGCCAGCTCGAGATGGAATGACAGCAGTAGACCTACTATTAGAGGATAATGCCCACCACTGGTGGAAGGCAAAAGAGAGAAGATTAGGCGCTGGGATCACCTGGAAGCAATTCTATGATATATTCTATGAGAAATTCTTCCCTATCTATGTTCTAGACGGTCTATACGACCAGTTCCTTTACTTGAAGCAAGGGAATATGATAATTGATGAGTATGACTCAGAGTTCAATTGCCTGAGTAGATTAGGTGCAGGATTGATCCTGATAGAGTTAGAAAAGGTGAGAAGATTCCATCAGGGGCTAGTACCATAGCTCAAGTCTTATACGACTACACAGTCTCGAGTCTCCCATTCAGCTGTCTTGGAAGAGGCTCATGCTCCGGAGATTCTTCGCAAGGAGAAGCAGCAAACATCGAGACGTCATACACCAGTAGTAACACCAGCCCGAGCTACTCAGAGTGGACCTATCAGGTGGCCCACAGAAAAGTTCCAGCAGAGGTCCACACCTTATCAGAAGCCCACCTGCAACTATTACGGGAAGCAGGAACACCTCATGAAGGACTGTCGAACTCGACTTGGATCATGTTTGAGATGCGGGTCAAGGCAACACAAGGTGAAGGATTGTCCGGAGTAGCAGTCCTTAGTGTATGCTCAGTAGAACCCGAGACCGACAGCCCCAACACTTCCAGCACCTCGGCCAGCAGCAAGAGTACCCCAGTCAGCACAGTTCGAGAGGGCCAGAGCTCAGGGCCCTGGATAGAATTATGGGCAGGTATTCTCTCTAGCAGTTGAGGATATAGAGACAGAGGCAGAGGTCATAGCAAGTATGGTTTTAGTTGCTTCATTTCCTGCCATTACTTTGTTTGACACAGGATCCACTCATTCATTCATAGCTACTAGTTTTGCCACTAGACATAGCATTCCTATCACACCCTTATCTAAGAATATTAGAATCCTCACTAGAGGAGGAGTTGTACCTGTTAGTGGTGTTTGTAGTCTTTGTCCTATAGTGATATGTGGTAGGGAGATGAAAGCACAACTTCTTGTATTTCCTATGCCGACATTCGACGTAGTTCTCGGAACGGACTGGTTTAGCCAGCATTTTGCCCTTATAGACTGCCATAGGGGTAGTATCGTCTTTAGACCCCCTAATGTAACGGAGTTCGAGTTCACCAAGGAAGAAGGAGAGAGTATTGATGCACCTACATTAGGGACTCATATGATGATGCAGGATACCCCTCAGCACCCTGTCATCTCTGAGTTCGAAGATGTATTCTCTGAGGATTTACCGGGACTGTCGCCTGACAGAGACATCGAGTTTTCTATTGAGCTTATTCCAGGAGCCGAGCCTATTTCATCTCGAGTATATCGACTAGCACCGAAGGAGTTGGTAGAGATGAAGACACAGATTGACAACTTATTGGAGAAAGGCTTTATTCGTACCAGTGTGTCACCATAGAGAGCATCCGTTCTTTTTGTGCCTAAAAAAGATAAGACAGTGCGCATGTGCATCGACTACAGAGCCTTGAATGCAGTGACGGTAAAGAATAAGTACCCCTTGCCGCATATAGACTATCTGTTCGATCAACTGAGTGGAGCAAAAGTATTCTCCAAGATTGATTTACGATCGGGCTATCATCAACTGAAGGTTCGGAAGGAAGATATTCCGAAGACGGCATATCGATCGAGGTATGGACACTACGAGTTCTTGGTTATGCCTTTCGGTTTAACCAATGCTCCCACGATTTTCATGAACTTAATGAACAAGATCTTTCACCAGTACTTCGACAAATTTGTAGTCGTCTTCATAGATTATATCTTAATTTACTCTAAGAGTCAAGAGGGGCATGAGCAGCATCTACGGATTATTTTGGGGACCTTGAGGAATGAGCAACTTTTTGTGAAGCTTAGCAAGTGTGAATTCTTTCTCAAGGAGGTATTATTTCTTCTACATATTGTTACTGGAGATGGCATATCGGTAGATTCGGAGAAGATCACAGCAGTCAAGGCATGGCCCGCTCCCACATCAACTTCTAAGGTAAGAAGTTTTTTTGGACTTGCAGGTTATTACCGAAGATTTGTAGAAGATTTCTTTCGAATAGCAGGGCCTATAACTCGACTAACTTGCATGGATCAGGAGTTTGTATGGACAAACGAGTGTCAAGCCGCTTTTGATGAGTTGAAGAAGCGCTTGACCAGTGCACCTATCTTGATACTACCACCGGGCTCGAAAGGATTTGTGATATACAGTGATGCATCCGGAAAGGGATTAGGATGCGTATTGATGCAGTATGGTCATGTAGTAGCATATGCATTGAGACAGTTGACGGTGCACAAGAAGAATTATCCAACCCACGATCTAGAGCTCGTAGCGGTTATCTTTGCTTTAAAACTATGGAGACACTACTTATACGGTAAGAAGGTTGATATCTATATTGTTCATAAGAGCCTCAAGTACGTATTCACACAAAAAGAGTTGAATATGCGACAACGACGTTGGTTGGAGTTGTTGAAAGATTACGAGATCGAGCTACATTATCATCCGGGTAAGGCTAATGTGGTAGCAGACGCATTAAGCCGTAAGCCCATAGCTCATTTCTTGATCACACAGAGAGAGTTGATTAGAGATTTGCAGCAGCTTGGTATTGAGGTAGTATTACTTGGAGCGGATGGCGTATTATCCAATCTCCAAATGCAATCGTCGCTAGTAGAGAGGATCAAGGCGGCATTGCCCATGGATGCTAGATTTTGACGGCTTAGAGAGAGGATTGAAGTAGGAGAGCAGATGGGATTGAGGATTTATCTCGATAGGACATTGCGATGTGGTGATCGTATTTATGTTCCTAATGGAGAGCTACGACAGGAGTTGATGACTGAAGCACACAGTTTGACTTACTCTATCCATCCTGGAGGAACTAAGATGTACCGGGACTTGCGACAGTATTATTGGTGGCACAGAATGAAGTGAGAGATAGCTTCGTTTTATGGCCAAGTGTTTGGTATGCCAACAAGTGAAGGCCGAGCACCAGAGGACGACCGAATTACTGCAGCCGCTATCCATTCCCGAGTAGAAGTAGAAGCACATCACGATGGATTTCGTCACAGGATTTCCTCGGAGTCCTAGTGGACGAGATGCGGTATGGGTGATTGTTGATAGGCTTACCAAGTCAGCCCATTTCTTACCTTTTTGAGTGGGACAGTCCACAGAAGTTTTGGCAGATATGTATATGAAGCAAATAGTGAAGCTACACGGTATACCAGTTAGCATCGTGTTGGATCGTGACTCGAGGTTTACCTCATAATTTTGGAGGAGTATACAGGACAGTTTGGGTACGCGTTTGAAGTTTAGCACGATATACCATCCGCAGACAGATGACCAGTCAGAGCATACTATTCAGACGCTAGAGGATATGTTGAGAGCGTGTATGCTTGACTTTGGCGGATCTTGGGAAGACCACCTTCATCTTGTAGAGTTTTTCTACAACAATAGCTATCAAGCGAGCATTCAGATGGCTCCGTTTGAAGCATTATATGGTAGGAAGTGTCGATCTCCTGTTTGTTGGAGCGACATAGGAGAGCGGCAAATATTAAGTCCCGAGTTGGTTTTGAGCACAGTGGAGAAGGTGAAGAAGATACAAGACCACCTGCGAGCAGCGCAGGATCGACAGAAGCAGTGGGCCGAAAATCGTCGTCGACCTTTGGAGTTCAAGAAAGACGACCATATTTTCTTGAAGATATCCCCCCACTAGAGGCACGATTCGATTTGGAGGAGTGGCAAGTTGAGTCTAAGATACATCGGCCCTTTCAATGTCTTGGAGCGTGTCCGAGAGGTTGTCTACAAATTGGCATTGCCACCGTCGTTAGAGGAAGTACATGATGTATTTCATGTATCTCAGTTGAGGAGGTACGTGGCAGACAGCAGCCATGTGCTCGATCACTCCGAGATTATTGTTGGACCGAGCTTGTCGTACCAAGAGCAACCGGTAGGTATCCTTGATCGTCGAGTGAAGGTGTTGCAAAATCAATCTATCCCATTGATTCGCATAGCATGGAATCATCACTCGCCAGGAGAGTCTCCTTGGGAGCGCGAGGACGACATTCGAAATTGCTACCCTCATTTGTTCGAAAACCAAGGTATGTCTTGCATATGTTAGTTCCTTTAATTTTGTATTACATTGCATACTCTTCCCTGTTGTTAGTTTTAATTTCGAGGACAAAATTTCTTTAAGTTGGGTAGGATGTAAATCCCTAAAAAAAATTTATATATATTTTATTAATTATCTGAATGAAGTAGGAATTTTTAGAAATTTATAAGTATTTTTAATTAAATAATTATAGATATGGATGACCTTAGCCGTGGTTAAGTTTTGGAATACAAGAAGACTAGAAATTTTGGCACGGATAGTATAGTGGTGTGTCTTGAGTAGTGATTTAGCCATAGTAGGGAGGGCCGAGCTATATGCGTGTCCTAACTAAGAAAACCAGGCCAAGTTGCGATTTAACCACTATAAATAATTTGAGTATTTATTATTAAGTTTATTGACTTTTCGGAGACCCGGTTGAACCAAATTAGTCCGAACTGGGCCCAAACCAAAGCCCAGCTCATGTAGGCATGTAGTGAGATCAATTACGGCCATGTAAGCATATTTTGCTAGTTGCAAATATTTGGTAAGTATTTACTGTATGTACATTATAGGTATCATTAATATTAAAAAGCATTTTACAATATTGGTACGATTTTCTAGGGCCAGATAAAGAGTGAGTAAGATTCGTTCACCAAAACTATTATAAGGTATCTTGGTTGTTATTAGGATTATTATTATTAATGTTATTGTTGTGGTTATTTAATAAGATCATTTATGGTTATGGTTATTTTTACTTTATATATATATTTACATATGACCATAAATAGCTACTAGACTAGACAAGGATAACCTGGAGTCTTAATTAGATTTTTGAGGATATTATATAAAGATATTGAGTGTATTTGTATTTATATAGAATATATATGGATATAACTAAATATAGCTAAAGGATAATATTAAATAAGAGGAAATAAAAAATAAATAAAAATAAAAAGGGTTTTCTAATACTATTCCCATTTGGGAACAGTATGCCTATAATTAGCTAAGAGCCGAACCCCTACCTTAAAACCAGATAGACAAGAGAAGCTCCCTCATAAAACCCTAAAGATCTCGACTCCTCTGAATTTGCCAATACCCCCTCGACACCTTGCGTACCCCCTGACCACCGCAACGCCATGCACGATGCCGTGGAAATGTCGGACAGAGCAGTCGCACGTGCGTGAAACAAAGCAGCCGCAGCAGCAGTGCATCGAAAGGGAAACTTC
Organism: Iris pallida; assembly: GCA_029216955.1. NCBI lineage: Eukaryota > Viridiplantae > Streptophyta > Magnoliopsida > Asparagales > Iridaceae > Iris > Iris pallida. The sequence continues at coordinate 176,976 of JANAVB010006531.1, read as the reverse complement.
AAAGGTATGTAACTCTGGCATACTCTACAAAATTTTGTACCGTAAATTTCTTTGCAAAGCTGGATTAACCCTCTACTGAAACCTCCAATTAATATAGATTAATTCGTTAGGTTTTTCTCAGGAGAATTCGTGAAAAATCGAAAATAAAACACCTCTCGACAGTTCATAAACTGTTCGAGGAACCCTGTCAGGAAGACCAATAGTTGACAGGTTTTGGATGATTTTCAAAAAATAATTGAACAGTATTTTAGACCATCTAAATAGCATGGAAACCCTACTTTTATTTTTAATTCTAGTGGGCTATACCACAAAATAAATCTGTGCAAAAATTGTTAAAAACATGTTTTTAAAAACTAAAAATCTCTTCGATACGACGTGCTTCCCGCCAAACCGGACGACGTGGTCGCAAACCGAAAGCATTGAAAGGTACGATTCGACTTCGCGGACGTGTGGACTTTGACGAAATTTAAATTGGTCGCATGTGCGCGACGAATTTGATACGTATTCGTCAAAATTTACCGTATCGACCTCTTTACAAATTCTTCAATTACTTGGTCGACCGGAATGATATTTTAACGGGCAAAATTATGCATAATCCACCGGAATCCAACTTTGGACATATGGTTGGGTTCGTCTCCTCAAACCGGACCCATAGACATGTAGTTTGGCCACTTTAGAGACCATAGACATTGGCACATGTTTTGGTACAAAACGGGTCCAACGGCGGATATCGTTTTGATCCAAAATTATGATTTTGCTCCTGTTCTCGAATTGGACTTTTGGACAGGCGTTCCCTAGATATATCTTTTATACCAAGAACATTCTTGATGTTTGTTTCAGCATCCAGAGTCGTTCGTGGATTTTGAGATTTTTTGCTGACGTAATTGATTGCTTGGAGTTGCTATTCACGTACTGCAGACAAGATACCTTGCCACCATACTCTGTGATTTACTTATTTTAATTTTTAATTATTTATATTCAGCATTACTTATCTATTATTAGTATTATATCACTGTGCGTCTAAGTCACACTTGGGTGCAAGTGACTCTATCGGTCATTTTACTGCTTTTTGTTTTATTATCTTGTATTGACTTAGCCTAGTGACCACCCAGTTATGATGAGGTATTGGTATACCTCATACGGTCTCGACACATGATCATTACGAGTTGTGAGTCACATGTAGGACACAAACTCATATAGTCGGCTGGCCACCGATACGTTTGAGGTGTACGACGGTTAGGAGTAACTGCCAATAGAATTTGTATCCTAGTAGACTTGGCAGTTACTAGAGGTTCCTATGAGTCATGGATATAACCCTAATAGACAGTGGGTGGGGAGAACAGTTCCTTAACGTATGGGCCTCGTATGCACTTTTCTATTCCTGATCCTACTGGCCTCTGACATTCGATAAATGTTATGCTTTGAGGTCCTTGGTATCCTGGTGGGACCATACCTGAGTTTTCTGCAGCTAGAGTGCCCATGCGTTGAAGGTTTGTTCTTAACTGCATTAGCACTGTAGAACTGGTAGGCACCCTATTGCATATATTTCTTTCTTTTCTATTATATATCACAGTTTATATGGCATGGTGTTTTCTTGTATCTTATTACGTCCCTCTGAGGACCTGGTTCTCTCTCCAGGGTTAGACGATTTCCCGTAGGAGTACGGAGAGGCACTAGATCCTTCATATATTGATGAAGAGGCATCTCCTGCTGAGTTCTAGTCTATTTATTTATTGAGATATTTAGTGGACATCTTTTATATCTATTTTCTTTCTATTTTGCGGAGGTTGGACTCCGATCATTTGAGACTATTTTTCATAGCTGTTTGAAGTGGGTATGTCCACCCGACCATCTCATTGCTACATTATTTATTTGGATTCTTATATCTTCTATGTTGAGCTGTGATGAGATTAGCTTACTATATTCTGGCCTATGGTTATTTATTATATATAGCTTATGTATGTATACAAGGATTCCATATATTGAAGTATTCTTCGTATATGTGCAGCTGGCATGTCTACGTTCTTGGTCCTAAGTATTTTGGGACTGGGGCATTACAGACAATATTGCTAAATCGCTAGGCGATAACCCCCTGCATGCTAATAAGAGAACTCAATGCACCTAGCTAAGGGAATAATCCCATCCTGTATGCTTGTGTAGAACATGAAAATGAACTTGAGAATTTACTTGAATCCTCGTGCCGCACTCTATGCTCGTGCTATGACACAACTTACGTTTCAAGTACCTTATGCGCTCAAGTATGCAATAAAACAAAAAACACAACTTGAGGCAATAAACAATGAATGGTTTACTGAATTGAGGCAAGAAGACTATCAAAATAGTTGTTCCGAGCAAAGTAATAGAAACATTAAAAGGCTTCGGGACCGTTGGGTCGCCAAGGCAGTTTTCGTATCGGGAGCTGCATAATGAATGAATGAATAAACGTACAAATGAAAGGAAGAATATATTTAAGAATGAACGAATGAAAGAAAGGAAAGAAGAACTCGGACGATCATAAGCTGGGTGTACCAGGGATCGTGTCGAGAATAAGTGAATGAAAGAAAGAAAGAAAATAAGAAAAGAGGGACGAACAACAGGGCTCGCTACCCGCACTGCACGGATGTCGTCGCCAACCTAGTCGATAATCTGTTATGGCTCAGAGAGCCGATAAGATAAAGAAACAAAAAGAGAATATGAAATGGTCGCGGACAACTCGTGCACGAGTAAAGAGAAAGAAGGATTTCTCGGACGATCAGAAGTTGGGTGACTAGGAATCGTGCCAGCCTAGAAGGAATCACGGCTTACGGGCGACTTGGGTGAGGGCTCGGTCAGCTCAAGCGACGTAATACCGGTATGCATAGCCTATCAGGGTGTACCAGCCATCACCGTCTGATAGATACTACGAATACCACATTTCAGGAAGTCCAAATGGCTTGTATTGCCAGCGAGCGATGCATATAGATTAAGTGGGCTCATTGGTGGCAATCCACGTGCGAGTTCTTGCATTGAAACAAGTAATCTGAGTAAGCTGAACAACTAAGTAATTAGATGAACATCTGAACAAAACGTGAATACATGACATTTTGAAAATGAGTATCTCATCCATCCGAGACAGAAACACGCCCATAACGCTCGTATTACTTATGCAATCAATCAATTCATTATATAGAAAATGTTGGCTAACTTGGTTTACCTTGGGCAGGAAAGATCGGACGGTAAGTATGGTAAGTTGTGCATGTAATTCCTATACGACATTTGATATCGGTAACACGAGATAGGTTTTGTAATATGCCATGAAACTGGTCCTAAGGCAAGATTAGTAAGACAATAAATGATAGATAGTGCACAAAAGTAAATTGAACGTGTTTGGTAATGATAGCGAACGGGCGAGCTAGCCTCCCCACTAGTGCATGCAATATACTGATAACCATATAGTCTGCTTGTAGGGTGCGGAAGAACATCGTCTGGTGCGAAGTCTTTCCTTGAACGTGCTAAGGTGCGGAGCTAACTCTGGATCCTTGGAGCGTTGCAAAGGAGCTAAAACACCATATACAGGACATAATATATCGGAACATCGCCATGAATCATTCCATCTTGTAAGCCGCTTGACACGCCTTTTATGTTTCGAGAGAGAGGGCTTGAGTGGATTGTATTCTCGGTCTAGCGCCACTTCTAATACTTCTTGAATATCAATAAAGAGCTTGCATTTGTTATAACTTGTGTTCATTTACATTCTACTGCAAATGAGGACACTCTGTGCGACTCTGTGGCCTAGCTCAAATCAACCATTTCTGCACATGGCCTTGCACGAGTGCAACCTAGGCTCGTAGGGCATCACGTCTTAGAGAGGACGATCGCTCCCCTAGGAATGGGGCATGACAAATAGCATTGGTTGCAATAAGATATGAATAACTAACTATGTTATGCAATCCTAATGCTTCAAAGTATGTCCGATGGGACGGAAAGACCATTTAGTCGAAGCGTCGGGGCATATGTTGCGAATTTAGAAACCCGCATACCATAAAAGTGATTGATCATGGGTTTGGAAGAAAAACCCATTGAATGCCCCGTCGTCCGTTTCGACGGATGAAAAGAGGGATTCATGGATTGGATCCGAAGACGAGGCCTCTTCACTAGCCGCCGTCTTCTTCCTCTTGAAGGGGTTGAAGTTCTTAGGCATTATTTCTGTGAAAATATAGAAATTTACGAAATTGAAACTGAGAGAAGGAGGAGGTTATACCTTCTGAGATTTGAGTATGTGGAAGAGAACAATATACTCCGCACAAATCCAAAATTTGGATTGAAATCTCTAAAAGAGTTGAGAGAAATGGGTTAGAGAAAAAACTAGGGTTTTGGAGCTCGGACGCAGCTGCTGCTATGTTTTGAGGGTTTGGAGAAGATGAATCGGAAGGGGCCACTTGATTCTGACTTAAAAGTACCCGATACCAACAAAACTTGGGCCGAATTCAGTCAGAGTTCGTATGGGGTTCTGTTGATGTATTTTTTAGCAGAATTAAATGTAATGCCACTTTATATTCATCAATCCTTTTCAATTATTTAATTCCAAGTTTAGTTATTTTAAATTTCAATTACTATAATTAATATTATTTTACGAATTAAATTTTGTTATGCAGCTACTATCTTAGATCAGCTGTAGGGGTACTGTCCTAGCTAACAGAGGTTCACCGGGGAATGCTTAAATACCATTTTATTTTAGCCACAGCCGTGGTGACAGACAGACCCTTTGTAGGCTTGTATCGAAAACAGTTTTGCATATTAAAAAGTAATAAATAAAATAAAATTAATTAATATTATTGACATCTAAAATTCCTAATTCTCGACGTAAATAATTAAAACGATCTTCCGCTAATGATTTTGTAAAGATATCAGCTAATTGGTTCTCTGTGTCTACATATATAAGGTATGTATCTCAATTTATTTGATGATCTCTAAGAAAATGATGTCGAATCTCAATATGCTTAGTACGAGAATGACATAGAGGATTCTTAGTCAAATTAATAGTGCTAGTGTTGTCACAAAAAATGGGTATGTGTGAATACCGTAAACCAAAGTCTTCTAAGGTTTGCTTCATCCACAAAATTTATGCACAACAACGTCCTACGGCAATATACTCATCCTTAGTAGTTGATAATGCGACAGAATTATTTTTCTTGCTAAACCAAGAGACTAGAGCTTTACCTAGAAAATGACATGTACCGCTAGTACTTTTTTTATCTACTTTACATCCCGTAAAATCAGCATCCGAGTAACGGGTTAGGTCAAAGGACATAGTTTTGGGATACCATAAGCCAACAGAAGAAGTGCCTTTAAGGTATCGAAAGATACACTTAACCGCACACAAGTGTGATTCCTTAGGGTTAGCTTGGAAACGTGCACACAAGCAAAGACTAATCATTATATCAGGGCGACTAGAAGTTAAATAATGTAAACTACCAATCATACCTCGATACTTACGTATGTCGACTGGTTTGCCTTGTTCATCAGTATCAAGCTTGGTTGAAGTTGCCATCGTAGTGCCAATAGGTTTGATGGTTTCCAGATCGAACTTCTTTAGTAAGTCTTTTGTGTACTTGGCTTGACTAATGAACATCTCATTGTTGGTTTGTTTGATTTACAGTCTAAGGAAGAATTTGAGTTCTTCCATCATGCTCATCTCAAACTCATTCTGCATATACTTTGAAAATTCTTAACAAAGAGATTCATCAGTAGATCCAAAGATAATATTGTCAATGTAAATTTGAATTAAAAAGAAGATTTCCATTAAAGAATTTTATAAACAGTGTAGTGTCAACCTTGCCTTTTATAAAATCGTTATCAAGTAAAAAAGAGCTTAAATGATCATACCAAGCACGAGGGGCTTGTTTCAAATTGTATAAGGCTTTTTTCAACTTGAAAACATGATCAAGGTTTTTGAAATCAGTAAAACCTGGAGGTTGAGCTACATATACTTATTCTTTAATAAAGTCGTTACTTTTAACGTCCATTTGAAAAAGTTTGAAATTATGAGAACATTCAAATGCATATAACATGCGAATGGATTCTAATCTCGCAACTGGGGTATAGCTCTCATCGTAGTCGATACCTTCTCCTTGGTTGTATCCTTGTGCTACGAGTCGAGCCTTGTTACGAGTAACTAAACAATTCTTATTAAGTTTATTTCGGAATACCCAGCGGGTGCCAATGACCGGATGATCAATGGGCTTGGGAACAAGTTTCCAAACTTGATTCCGTTCAAATTGGTTTAATTCCTCTTACATAGCATCTAACCAAAAATTATCGCTACATGCTTCTTCAATAGTTTTGGGTTCTAGCTATGAAATAAATGCAACACAGAAAACTATATCTCTACTGAAGGAACCAGTACTTACACTCCTGGTAATCTTACCTATTACCAAGTCCTCGGGATGGTCAGCCAAAACTTTATTCTTTTTGGCAAACTTTCAAGGTAGCAAGTTCTGACTTATAGTTCTGTTCGTGATCTGTTTGGAGGATCAGCTGGTGTCGTGCTTGAAGGTTCTGCAGGTGCTATACTTGGTGTACTAATGTCTTCATCATCATTGTCGATTGTCTGTTGATTCAGTTCGTCAAAGGTAACATTTATTGACTCTTTGATGATCATGGTCCTTTTGTTGAAGACTCGGTACCCTTTGCTTTTGGCCGCATAACCTAAAAATATACCTTCATCGGCCTTTTCGTCAAATTTTCCCAAATTATCTGTAGTATTAAGAATAAAGCATTTGCAACCAAAGATTTTGAAATAAGAAATAGATGGTATCCTATCAAACCATAACTCATAGGGAGTCTTCTTCGATTTAGGTCGAATTAGAACCCTATTGAGAACATACAAGCGGTATTGACAGCTTCAGCCGAAAAGTATTTAGGTAAACTAAACTGGTTTAACATAACTCTAGCCATTTCAGATAGAGTCCTGTTCTTACGTTCCACAACTCCATTTTGTTGTGGAGTCCTAGGGCAGGAGAACTCATGCAAATAACCGTGTGTGTCACAAAATTGCTCAAACTCTATATTCTCAAATTTGTTGCCATAATCACTTCGAATACGAGTGATCATGAATCCTTTCTCATTCTGAACTTTCTTGCAAAAGGAGACGAATTCAGATAATACATCATTTTTGCGTACAAGAAAATATACCCACATGTATATAGAGAAATCATCTATTGTTACAAAAGTATATAACTTACCACCTAGGCTAGCAATTCTACTAGGACCAAATAAATTCATATGCAGTAATTGTAGAGGTCTAGTGGTACTTACAGCGTTCTTGGACTTAAAAGTGGATCGGGTAGCTTTGTTCTTTTTGCATTCATTACATATCGTATCCTTCTTGAAGGTGATGTCCGGTAAGCCTCGTGCCAACTTCTTTGTGGATAGTCTTAAAATTGTGTCCATATTTGCATGACCGAGTCTCATATGCCATAGTTGACTCTCATCATTCTTGGCGATTAAGCATCTACCTGCTTTGTTAGCCTCTTCCAATAGATAGAAAATATATATATTTTCTTCCCTAATACCTTCAAAGATAGTACTACCAGTTGAGCCATCAACAATAGTACATTTATCTTTGACAAAGTTAATACCATAATGATCGTAAGCTAAATGGCTTATGCTGAGTAGGTTGTGTTTTAACTCGGTTACTAGACAGACATCTTTAATCATAGGATAGGGAGCCTTACCAATATTGTCGATACCTACTATATATCCTTTAAGATTATTACCGAAGGAGACGTATCATTCTTTCTTCTTCGACAGTGTTGTGAATAATAAAGAATCACCGGTCATGTGACGTGAGCAACCGCTGTTGAGGATCTACTTGCTTCTACCATGCGTTGGATATTCCACCTATAAAAGAATTTACAGATGAAACTTTTGGTACCCATTTCTTGTAGGGTCCTGAGATGTTAGTCTTTGGTATCCATGGACATATCTTTAAATCAACAAGCTTTCTTACTCTGACCAATGGTGCCACAATAATGACATCTAGCATGTTGAGTGTTAGATGCAATGTGTGGTGCATGATTGGTAGGTCTTGGTTTTTTAGTTGGATATTGATAATAAAATGCATACCTATTAGTCTTCTTTGGCAAAGGTTTGGTTGGGTTTGGTCTGACACTATTGGGTTTGACAGTGTTCCGATGTTTCAGTAAGTGACAATTGTTAGGGTAGAAAGCAGTAACCTCAGGCTATTTTTCTAACCTAATTTCTAACTTTTTGGAAGTGTCATACAATGTATTATAGTCAGTAGTGAGTGCATCATTTCTGACTAGTGCTTGCTGAAGACTTTTTTTCTTTTTGAGTAGGTCTTCCTTTAATTTGGTAATGGTCTTGTCTTTCTCTTCGGATAGTCTTGTGGTCTCGTGTAACTGCAACTTAACAGAAGAAAGCTTACCTACCTCGATTGAATTATCATTACTTCTAACCTCAGCTAGTAGGTCGGTAAGTCTTTCTATTTCATCTTTGTACTCTTTGATTACCTTCTTAGAATTTTGGTATTTGCTATGCAGTTTTCTGTATTCACCTAAGAGGTCACTAAAGGCTTCACCTAACTGTTCAAAGATAAAATCATCAAATATATCAAACAGGGGGTTAGTGTTTACCTGATCAAATGACATTAAGCATACATTTGCAGCGTCGTATGATTGTTTATCTTCTGAGTCGTTGGCTTCACTTTCATGCCATATGCTTGTGTCAGCATACCTTCTGGATGTTGATTTCTTCAGGTAACTCTTGTCATACTTATTGTTTTTCCTAGTTGATGATGATGCTTATTCGACGTAACAAAAGATTGAATAAAATTTTTGCTTTATTGAATGTATAAGGTATCTGTGTACAAAGAAGGAAGTCCTAAACAGGATATTCTAAGTACATGGAGAAGAGGTTTCTGGAAAAGAGTGACGGTGGAGATCGAGCGCTGCAGTGTCTCCTTTACTCCGTTGATGATCTGACGACGAATCAACCTTGCTAAGGCTCTCTGGCGCCTTTGATGGGACTCTGGGGTCACCGATCAAGAGGCTGTCTAGATGAGAAGATCCTTTAAAGATGGTTGGTTGGTTGGTTCTTTGGTTGATAGGTGGATGAGGGTGGTCGACTCTTCGTGGATAGAGATTGCTGATCCTTTGAAGATTGTCGATTGTCAATGTTCCCTCTCTTTTTTCATTGATTCCTTGGTAGAAGAAGAACCCCTTCTATTTATAGAGAACCGAGCACATATGAGATATCATTAGGGTTCCTGAGATATGAAAGAATATGTCATCATTGTACGGTACGGGCTTTTACGGTGTTGACAAGTAGCAGACATCGAGATTCCCCTCAAACGAGATCTCTGGTGGTTATAAACATAACCGAAGGATGTGACACGTGACGCGTGTCGATTTGCTTGCTCGGATACAGTCGAGTAAATCTTGGGATTTTATCCTAAATTTGGAGTCTAACTGATCCTCGTATAACATTTAAATCAATCTAACATGATATCAATCATGATTTTATCTCGATCTTCTCTGCAAGAGGCAGTTTAAATAAACCAATTAGGGTGGACCCATGCTTCCTGCGCCTCTGGTGAGGACTAAGTGCTGCTGTGCTTCTTGGACGACAAGTAGACCGTGCTTCTGGAGACGACGGAACCTCTGTACTTTCAGGCGACGAGTGGACTTAGCTTTGAATGATGACGAGACTTTTGTGCATATAAAGCAACTTATGAAGCTGTATTTTGGGCTACCGGAGTCACTGTGCTATAGGCGACAAGTAGGCTTATGCTTTAGGTTGACAAGGTTACTATACTTTTGGAGCGACAGATTGACTTGCATTGGTTGCGATGGGACTTTCCAAGTCTCTTATAGAGAAGTAACTTAAGCTTCTGATCTGGAGCAGACGACTGTGTCGTCGAAATAGAGATGATGTAAGCTTATCACCATCCTGTGCCTCATACAAATGTAGGTAAGTAGCTGTGCTTCTGAACAGTGAAGACGTTAGCTACGAAGGGAAGGGTATGATACCCCTGCACGTCTGAGATTGGCGCAGGCAGGTAGCTGTGCCTTTGGAGTGAAGACACCGGCTTCTGAAATAAAAGAAGGGGAGGGGGCCTACCACCATCTTATTTCTGAGGTTGGCGCAGGCAGGTAGCTGCGCCTCTGGCTCGAAGGCTCTTGAAGCAAAGAACAATAAATATCTACTCTTTTAAGGAGCTTCCCTCTTAATTGCCACTGTAATATGGGAATTCCAAGGATCTAAGACCAACATTCAAAGTACTGAGTCTTAGGTTTGTCCTATTAATACAAGAATTCTGACCATCGGCCATGTGGCGGGCGCTCTAGGCCACTCTCGGTCTTATAAAAGGGGAATTTCTCCTCTGAAGAGTCGATGTTTTCTTCTTGGCATCCTTCACTACCATACGAGATCCAAACTTAACTTCGAGCGGCGATCGGCCTTGTGTGAGTTGGCTGCTGGTTGAGGCTTCTCTCGTTTGTAGGAGCCACATTCTTGTGGAGAAACTCTGTGTAGAAGGAGCCATCGCTCCCCTTGAGAGGTATGCATATGTCCTTCTTAGGGAGTTCGATTTCGAGCGACGTCTGAGGGATATGGGAGATCCAAGCCACGGGTTCGAGGTCGATTTCTCACCCGATGAATAGTCGGCCGTGCTCTGCCTTGATCTTTGGAAGCAATGGGGCTTCGTCGTGCTGTAGTTCTGGGTCTTCCACGGCTTCAGTATATATTGAAGCTTGAGCTTCTCCTGGTGACAAGAGAGTTGGCTCTGATGATGCTGTTAGTCAGTAGGGAATAGACTTTGATGTAGACTGTATATCTCTCTTCTGCCCATGATGATCACACAGTGAAGGCTGTCCATCGAAAACGATCCTTTCCTTATGTTCATAGAAATTTCTATTCTCACTTGTGTAACAAAGACCTGGTAATTGATCCTTGTAAATGAGATTCGAGAAACTTCTTTCTTATGTACTTGCGATAAGCCTGTGTAATAGACCTTTGTAGCTACGATTAATAAAAAGAGTACTTTTTCTGAACTTTATCCTGAGAATGTCTTCGTCCTTGGTTGGTCTGCGCATCTCACTGTCTGTGCCTCCGTGATGTTAGGTCGGTAGTGGGGACACTAACCTGTGCCATATGTCATTTGGACCATGGTAGGAAGAGGGTGGGCGACGAGAGTACCCTCCTGCGCCTTGTATCAGCTATAATTTATTATGCTTCTACAAGACCCCCTTCAAAGTGTCTCGAAATTGGGTCAAGCTCGGGGCACTTTGAAAAGAAGCATGACACGTGTCTTCTTTTTTTTTGTACAGGACATACCCATCACCTTCTGCGGACAGGCTGACGATGCGCTTAGGCTTCAGCATTAAATGTGTTAAGCTGTCTCCTACTTAAGTGTAATCATGACTCCTCGTATCACGCGAACGTTCATCATGACCCTTTTTTTGAACCCACGTCATCCAAGGCATTTTGTTTTCTCTTGCGAACATGTCCTTTCTTATAAGTAGGCATTTTGTGGGAGAGAGAACTTTCATGCCTTCATATTTTCTTCAGTAGTCTATGCAAGAGTTCTCTCTTTCTTCAAAACTCTAGCTCTTTGCCATGGCCCCCAAGAGATCCAAAACCCTAAAAACACCTATAGCTGGCTCTCCGAGAACCTATGGTGGCATAATCGGTTCTTCTCGATCTGCAGCAAGGGGTAACCATCGAACAGCTACGGAGTCGGCGAGGCCATCTGAGGTCTCTATCCTGGAGCAAACTAGCAAAGAAGGGACGAGCAGTCATCTGGCTCGAGGCAAACAGTTGGCTTCTAAGGATGTCGTCGCGAGCAACTCTTTATTGAGGAAGAAGTACGGTCTCCTCTTGTCGGTAAGCATCTAATTTCATTTCTTAATTTTTACCATAAATGGTGTACTTTTTGCGATATGGTCTTGAAGCGGCATTTGGCATTTTTGTCTTGCTGATGTTGCTTCTGAAGACATATAGACATTCAATGCCTAACTTCTCGTCCTTCTGGCATCTTTTATGCAGTCCCTGTACCTTCAGCTTTCCTCAGGGACTTCCTTTTGGCTTTAACCGTAGGCACCGAAGACAGTGGTGCCAGAGAGACACTTGCCTATTCTTCTGCTCATCGACTCGCTTCAAGTCAATCAAGAAGTCGTCTGGCCATGATTAGGGAGCAAGGCCTTACTTATTTCCGTTGCATGATGGATCGAGGTCGGTTGTCGAATACTCGCAAAACTGCCAAAATGCTGAAACCTCGTTTCTTGTTTGGTGATTAATTGGTATTGGAGAACGCGACATTTTTAGATATCACCGAAGACTGGTATTTCGACAGCGTCGGTAGCACTCATTTGTTCGTGCCTTCTGTTTCTCGTCATCTCCCACTTTCTGCTTTCTTCTGCCTATCTGAAACGCGTAGCATACAGTGGGATCTGACACCCGAGTGCCAGAACCTACTAGTTGGCCGTATTGAGGAAGAAATTTGTTCTGACCCAAAGGACTGTTTTTGTGTTGTGCCTGTGGGTTTGCCTACTACGTTATGCGTCCTGCTCCCCAATATGGTATATGAGGAATTTGTTGCTAAGACGTACCCCTATCATGCTTCTCTTTTTGCTAACAGGAAATTATTTGCCTGTTGTACGTACCCGAAAGGTTACTTTCACGCGGATGGCTAGATTTATCCTGAATTAGAGTGGAAGGCCTTGTCCCTCTGGGCAATAAGCAAGTTCAGGAGAGACTTGAAGGAAGATGGTATTTATTGCTATGTTAGAGCCTCTGCTATGGAATCGCTGTCAACCGTGCTCTTTTCCTCGCCCTCCTGGATATGTTCTAATGATATGATGAAAAGTTATTTTTAGATTGATTAAAGGAATTTACATTTTAAGTTATGATTATGATTGGACGAGTTAGAATGAATAGAAATTTGGTAGATTATTTTTCGAGAAATTCTTATTAAGAAACTTTGTGAAAGCTCGAGGTCAAGAAGTTAGACTTCTAATGGTAGACAACCAAGATAGCCCTAATGAGATAGAGTAGTCCACATTAATTACTATATCACTCATGACCATGATAGTTGTATATACTCAAGTGTAGTTGGCCATCTACCAAACCATGTGAATTTATCTCAATCTTGACTTACCCGTCCTTCCCTCAATCTAGACCTTTTACGGTGATCGTCTAATCGTTTGAGGATTTCAAAAATAATTAGAACTGTACCTTGATCATACCCTATCTAGGAGACTATCTTCTCTCTAGAAACCTTGTCCCTAACTTATTTTACTTTGATCTACTAGATTCCTTAATTATCTTTATTTCGTGCTTTAACTTGATCCTTTTTATTTTGTTTGCATTAATTAGCACCTCATGAACACCCATATTCTATTTTTGATCATTTGGTGTCCCCTATCGTGACATTGATATTCGGAACACGAGACCAGCTGTTACCTTCCAACAAATCTCATATGCAAGACCTAGACGAGCCCACCTTCATGTAAACGTATCATGTCTCACTAAAACATGCCCCCTTGTGCTCTATTTTCATGATGCGACTTTCCGGTCAAAAAGGCTCAACTATAACTCTTACCATGAAACTGAAAAACTTTCTGACTACTCAACCTAGACTCAATTCTTTGACCCAATAAATAATTGTGATCTACTTAATTCCTTAACTGCATAGCTTGTGCTTTATATTGATTGCTAACCCGTGTCTTTTTATTTCTGGTGCCTTATCTTAATTTGCTTAGATCCATAACTTTTTATTTTCGTGCGATAATCCTTATTTATTATCCAAACCCTTATCATGACCATTGAACCTAACAATACTCTCCTCCCGATTGTTTTTTTCTCTTCAAGGAATCTTAGTTTTACTACACGGTTATCCATAGAAACCTTGTTTCTTATGTGTGAAGATGAAAAGTTTATCATGACACCCTTCGGTTAAAAAAATGAGTTGGGTAGAAAAGCCATAAAGGAGATTAGTATAGATAAATAGAACGAGTGTATAATTTGGAGGAATGAGTTGAAAAGTGTTAGTAGATGGAATCAAGGGAAGTGACATTAGGTTTTGAGGATCAAATGATAATATGTTTGAGATTGACAAAATGCCTGAAATTAATCAAACATTGAAGATAAATCTTCCCATTAGTGTAAAAAAAAAGATATGAGTTGAAGGGTGCTATTAAATAGTATTAATATAATGAGATGAGTGCAATTAACAAAAGGTTGCGATTAATCTAATATACTAGAGATGGGAACTTGATTTTTCCATCGACTAAATGGATTGAAGGTTATTAAATTTTGAGGAGATTATAGCTTGAGGAAATATAGACCTATATATTGGAGAAGAAGAAATCAAAAGTTTCGGACTTATTGAATTTCTCTCATGAGATATATGATTTAAAAATTTGTCTATGTAATGATTGTAAGGGTCATATTAAGGTAATGTTGATTTTTATCTTTGACTAAAATGAGAAAAGGTTGACCGATTTAATATATATATTTTTTATATATGTATTTTGCAGAAAATTTAGTACATGGAATATCAATTGTGGGAAGGAATCAAAATTTTGAATAGTAGTGATAAGAGGATGATGAGCATTCAAAATTTTATGATATTAAACACAACTCAAAAACTTGAGTTATTGAGCCTAAATTTGAGATCGAGGAAGTTATCAACGATTTTAAGGATTACTCATTTTTGGGTTAAATTGATCGAATTCGACACTGATGGATTGTCATGAGGCATCTTCTAATTCATTTTTCTAGTTATCTAAGTTTCGATTATTCAAATTGATTCCATTGTACGCCTTGTCTCCTCGTCGAATAATTTGATTGGATTTTTCACCAATAAACTGTTTCTATCCCTTCAACCTTACCTACCCTATCTATTCCTAAATTTCGAGGACAAAATTCTTTTAAGTTGGGTAGGATGTAAAACCCACTTAAATTTCTACTATGATTTTTTAAATAATTTGATACTGATTTTTTACTTCGTATGTATACGTCGCGTATGAATTCGCAGTTTCGTATGGCTCGTCGAGTGCGAATATGTGCGAGGTACATATTTTTGTAAAAATATTTTATTTTAGAAGCATGATTTTTCAAATAATAAATAATAAATATTTTCAAATGCTTAAAGTTGTAAAAATGCGTCACATTGGAATTTCCAAAACTTTATGTTACATCATGAAAGGTTATATAAATAATAATTTTGGAAAACTATGTTTTATGCAAATACTTATTGCATATAAGGTGCATAAATTTAAATTCATATATATAATGCTATTTTCGAAATTAATTAATATTAATATTTTATTATTTGAAAATGTATTTTTTTTTAAATATCGTTTGGTTAAATTGTAATTATGGTGATTAAAATTCGAGAAGATTTTATTGACTTTATTTTAAATAGATTTTAAAAATAGTATGTATCTATATGAGATTGGATTTGATCCAATTACTTTTAAACAAATTGAATTTAATATGATATTATCTAATGGAGGATTAAATCCACCCAATCCTTGTCAGAATAGGAGCCTCCATCTCCTATATAAGGGAGCCCCTATTCTCTTGTCTCCATAATTTACCATCAAATTACTCCACATCCAAACTGTGCATCGTGTCTGTGTCCATGCCTTTCCCATCCACTATATCATTTTATTTTACATATACATTGTCCGCGTGTCCGAAAAATTCGAACATTCATCCATGTCGTGCCGGACACTCCCGACACGACATTCTACACCTAGCCTACAGCCGCAAGCCGCATTACCACCATCGCCACCATCACCCAAACCCGACCGTCGCCTCGTCTACTGCCGCCTCCTCCGGCCAACCCCCCGTTCCTCCTCACCACTATCTTCGTTGTCATCACCACAATCACCATCACCACACCAAAAATTGCAGCCCCATCCGACGACACCATCTCCGGTCAACCATTTCGACCAAACTTCGGGCCATCGCCACCACAGTCGCCACTACCAACCCAATCAACAACACAAATGGTAAGAATAGGGAAACTATCACCTGCGCCGTGTTGTCGAACTCTGCCCGAACCACAGATCGGGGACGCTCCGCTCATCTTTCTCAACCCAACCTTCCCACCGGCCGCCATTCCTTCTCGTCCGTGCCTCCTCCAGTTCCTCCGCCCATGACAAACGTCGTCGGGGTCGAGGGGAACCCTATCCCACGCGCCTGTGACCGACGTGGCCGTCCGTGCCTCTCCGGGAAGGTGCCACCTTCATGGACAGTGGCCGAGCCTCGCGCAGCAGGCACTGGGTGCCGACCGCCTCGCACGCCTGAGAGCCCAGCGGCCTCCCGTCGCAGGGACTCGCTCGAAGCCATTGATGGCTCGTAGCACCTCTGACGCCCCCACAAGCCGCGTCTCCGCCCTTTTCCTTCTGCCTGCCGAACTCGGCTCCGGCCCCATCGGGGCTCTCCGGTAACCCCCTCTCACCTTTCTCCCGCTTCTTCCTCTTCTTTCCCATCTCTCTTTCTCTCTCTCCCTGTGTTCCAAGTTGGGGGAAGAGAGCAATATAGTTTTAATATTGTTATAATAATAATTATTATTATTATTATTGTTGTTATTATTATTATTATTGTTGTTGTTGTTGTTGTTATATACTATATATAAGTATATTTTGTTAAAAGGTTTATTAATATCATTATTTTATCTTTAAAATTTTGTTGCATCAAAACAAATAAATATTTAATAAATTGTAAATTTTTGGGAACAAAGGTATATTGGTGCTTGACTATGTATGTAATTTCAAAACTGATTTCGAAACGTAAATATATTACTATATTATTTTAAAATATAGTCATCGACCGAAAACTCCTACTTTGATTAAAATTTGATTTTTCCCTAAAATAATTTTTTTAGAATATTTTGACTAAGTATAGCTTCCTACCTTAAGCATTATTTGATAGAACTTGGAGTTAACCCAAAACTAAATGTGTAGTTTTCTAAAAATCTAGCTTCATATATTATAGTTATTTCTAAAACATAACATAGGTACTTATTTTCGCAAATGTTATCATCGATGATCGTGACTGATCATATTTTCCATTTTCTCGCAAATTCCTACCCCAAAACATAGACCACGGCTATTGGACAATCAGGACATGTCAGATCACTGCACCCCACTGAGCAACACACCAGACAAGATACCTTACCATCTTTACTACTTATATTTAGTGCATTTTAATGTTCAATTATTATATTCTACTGCACCTTTATTTTTAGTTTATTATTTTTCTTGCTTATGGACCTAGAGTTAAGAGACCACCGTCAATAGAGTGCATCTCATTAACTTGTCACGATTGTACACGAGTTGTGTGTGAGTTGTGATTAATAGATAGAGGTCTCTTGCGCGTTGGCTGATCCCCCGTGCGCATGCATTGGAAATAACTGTCAATAGATGCATGTTATAAGTCTTGGCAGTTATTAGGTATAAAACAGTGTTGTGGTAGCGACATGTGTTGGTGTGTCGTAGTTACGACGCATGTATAGTATCATTGGGGGGAGAGGACAGTTGTTAGCGTAGGGGCTACATTTACTTTTACACACATTTTGGGCCGATAGTGACTCGGATGAGCGCTACTTGCTGCCCGGCCGATAGTATCTCGGATGAGTGCTACTTGACGGCCACTCTTTATTACTTGCGTGATCCTACAGCCCCTGCGTAGAACGTTGTCCTCAAAGTGCATATTACATAGACGGTTAGGGACCCAGTTGTGTTGTAGTCTTATAGTGTTCATATTTGCAGTTATAATGGCATGTTCTTCATGTATCTTGTTACGTCCCTCTAAGGACCTGGTGATTTCTCCACGTGTATTTTGTGACTTCCTGCAGGTGCTCTAGCTAAGGCCATGACTTGCGCTCTATTCCGTCGAGATGTTGCTTTTGGATCGTCATCCCCATTATCTCGACCAAATCACTTTCTTCGTATATTTCTTCCCTATTTAAATTAGTTGGTAGTAGATTTGTCTCCACCCAACGATTGTATACATGACAAACTCAAAGTTGCTTTTATATCATTATTTATCTTCGTGGATGAGATTTATTATCTTGGCTTTCTATATTTTATAGCTTATGTATACATACGAGCTTTTTATTTACTCGTATGTATACAGCTGGCATAATATGTTTCTAGTCCTTCTATTTTGGGACTGGGACGTTACATGTTTTTGTGGTGGCCAATGCAGGTCGAGTTTATCACTTCGGTTATATTACCGTACCGATATGAGCCTACATATAGGAATAGAGTTTAGGATCTCATCCACATACGTGATCTCCTTCCTTGACTCTATTTCGATCTCTCAATCAACTTCCTTGATTCATCTCTTGCTAGAACTCCTCCTACCATAATCTTATCCTTTAATGTCGGTTAGGAAGATGACTACACTGGTATATGCTCATAGGTCGAACACATGGATTACATGGACAATTGATATGCATTGAGGTCTTATTTGAGTTATAAAGGTATTTTTAACCTTAAGGATTAGTTAATTCCAAGTTGGGTAGTAGCAATATTACCGTCTTCAAAAGATTGTTAAAAATTTTACTACTAAGTGGTATACACAAGAGGATAGTAGAATTGAGAAAACAAATTGAATTGATTTTTGAATTTTAAAATTGAAGGTCTTTTGAAAATATTTATGATTTATTGAGTTATAGCTACACATCTTTGGAGGGATATAAATTTGAATTGAAAGGGGTCTTAAATATGTTTATGTTGCAGTATAATTTACGATTGACCAAACTTTGAGGACGAATGATAAATTTTGGTAAATTTTTAGATTTTAACTTCTGTCGTATGACAGAGGATTATAAATTTATTTAGATTTTGAGTTTAAGGTTTCGATATTGGATATCAAAAAAAAATAATGGGAAAAA
Organism: Iris pallida; assembly: GCA_029216955.1. Classification (NCBI taxonomy): domain Eukaryota; kingdom Viridiplantae; phylum Streptophyta; class Magnoliopsida; order Asparagales; family Iridaceae; genus Iris; species Iris pallida. Next base: position 158,060 of record JANAVB010006531.1, on the reverse strand, counting down.
AAAGGAAAAAAAAAGAGAAAAATGAATGAATTTTGATTTTTGGAAGTATGTATGATTTATGAAATCAATTTGATAAAAATCATACGTAGGATTATGGTTGATAAGTATATAAAATGTTTTGTTGAGTTTAGATTTGGACTTGTATGTTAAGAGTTATCTCGAGGATTATTTGAAAAAAAGAAGAAGTTATTATATGCTATGGAAGTTTAGTAAAAAAAAGGGATTTGATGACCGATAGGATTATTTGAATATTGAGTTTTATTACAACTTTTGGGAAAAGTTACTAATGATATGATGAAAAGTTATTTTTAGATTGATTAAAGGAATTTACATTTTAAGTTATGATTATGATTGGACGAGTTAGAATGAATAGAAATTTGGTAGATTATTTTTCGAGAAATTCTTATTAAGAAACTTTGCGAAAGCTCGAGGTCAAGAAGTTAGACTTATAATGGTAGACAATCAAGATAGCCCTAATGAGATAGAGTAGTCCACATTAATTGTCATATCACTCATGACCATGATAGTTGTATATACTCAAGTGTAGTTGGCCATCTACCAAACCATGTGAATTTATCTCAATCTTGACTTACCCGTCCTTCCCTCAATCTAGACCTTTTACCGTGACCGTCTAATCGTTTGAGAATTTCAAAAATAATTAGAACTGTACGTTGATCATACCCCATCTAGGAGACTATCTTCTCTCTAGAAACCTTGTCCCTAACTTATTTTACTTTGATCTACTATATTCCTTAATTATCTTTATTTCGTGCTTTAACTTGATCCTTTTTATTTTGTTTGCATTAATTAGCACCTCATGAACACCCACTTTCTATTTTTGATCATTCGGTATCCCCTATCGTGTCAACCCCTTGACCATTTTTCTCGAATTTATTAAATTAAAACCATTCTTATTTGTCTCATATATTTGTTATGTTTATATTTTTTTTATATAAATGTCAATAGAGGATCATGGGGTAATAAGTGTATTGTCAGGGACCATAATGCAAATATCCTTATTCAAATTTCCTTTTAAACCAAAACCCATAACCCTGTGTTCGAATTCAATTTGAATTCTGGACAACTCTCATCAAAAACTGAGATGAGATCAAATCCTTTTGATTCCCTCCAGGAAATCGAACCCTAGTATGTATATAGAGGATTAGCCTTCTGTGATTCAAACCCTGTTACAGCCGAACCCTTGCATTAGAATTCAGTTTGAATTCTAGATAAACCCTCACCCAAACTTTAGATAAGATCCAAATCAAATCTTCCTATCTCCTCATTCTTGATCATGCATTAGTGTATATATATATATATATATATATATATATATATATATATATATATATATATATATATAGGAGAGGATTGTAGCCCCCAAAACCCCTCTATGAACCCTAGAACCAAATCGTTTCCCTGTCGCAGCAGAGGAGGAGGAGGAGCAGTCAAGCCGTGCACTTTACTAGGTAATCCTTCTTCCCTGAACTTTCATATTCCTGTTATTGACAAAGCTTAGGATGGGAAGGTAAGTGTTTGGTTAAATGCCTAGGAGGAAATAGAAGAATTCATATTGATCATTCCCATCAAGAATTAAGTTGTTAGTGTATAAAAAGAAGAATAAACCCATGTACCAGTTTGCGTGTTTATGTGTCAGTCATCATGAGTTTGTGTGCCACAAGAGAAGGATTTTCCTTGTGTCCTTAAATGCTAAGGGATGAGTTTTCCTTTGTAGGTCAAACTAGTGCTGCCATGTGAACTTTAGATTTGGCAATGACATGAACCTCTTGTTGCCCATTAGATTAGTATATGAGAACTTCTATTATATCTACCTGCTACTGATTTCGAGACTGACATACAATCTTCGTATCCATGAGATCCTGGTCCATGGATTTCCTTTGTACCAGTAGATGCTAACATATGGGATACCTTGTATTCCCTGTATCTGAATGTTTCAAGAGAGGTGTGGTGAAGTTAAGGACTTGTGGTACCTATTTATCAAAGGGGATGATATATGCAGCAGGACAGCAGGGTCCTACAGTGCAGGGAGGGTGTCCTTGAGTAGTTGTCTAGTAGGATATCTAGGAGATTGATTATGATGACAATCCTAGAACTAGATTCCAGTAATGGTTTACCTATAGGTCCTAGGTGGGTATCCAAGTGTAAGCAAATTAACTCAAAAGGTTAGGTTTAAGAAGGTATCAAGAACTATGGTGTAAGTAGGAGATCATATCAGTTGGTTCCCCTGTATTATAGAAATTATAGGTAAGAAACAGTGGATGTCACTTTTGCATGTAGGCAAGAGTAATGGGTAGGTATCAGTTAAGCTCCCAAGGGATTTTGGATGTTAGATTGGACATTGGGGTGTGGGAATACAAGAGTTGGGTTGACTAGTTGTCCTATGATAGGCCAAGTGTGATTGATGTATCAGGATGTACTGATACATCAGTACATAACTGTACCAGGTTGTGTACAGGAGCATCAGAGATGGTTTTGGGGAGATATTCTATACTATGGTCTATAAATCCTTAGATATATAGATCCCTACCATCATAAATGGGCTGAACTAGCTAGAGTTGCTCTGTACAATAGGAGTTAGGCTAATAAGCCAGGGTGCTGACAACTAAGGACTAGGTATCAGGTCAATGTAGGTATTGGTCTTAACTGTACAAGTCCTGAGGAGTTGATGAAACTCATTTACATGTTGGATATATTCCATACCCAGGTGATCATGTCACAAACGACTAGGATCCAATGCATATTTCTGATATAGGAACCATGGGTAAATACATAGAAATGGATAGATGGTACAAGGAGTAGGAGGCCTACACCAGCAAAGCTATGCCCTGTTACCTGGGTACACAAGTAGGATGATGAGTGGTATGGGAATATGAGACACTTGGGACACTGGTACTGTCATCAGAACTAAATCCAAATCGAAACCAACCTGGGTAGCAGACTGATGTGAATTTTATCTTTACCCATAACTGAGACTTTAGATACTATCATAATGTTGCCATTCGAACCTTTTTTACATCCATGAATTACTGCTATGAGGGTTCCTGGAATCCCTTCTAATAATGAAGTGTTAGATCAAAATAAGTGCTGTACGTAGCCTTCATTTGGTACTGTCAGGAGTTCCCTGCTACCACGGGAAACATTTCATATATATTGTCAGGAGTTCCCTGCTACCAGGGGAAGCATTTCATATATACTGACAGGGTTTTTCCTTGAATGTTTACATTGTATTTCTCTTGATATCTAAAAAGGGATACTGTCAAATGGATCTCCTTGTACCAATGGGTACTAACAGGTGGACACCATGCCAGAATTTAGAGTTGTTTACAATATGATAGTGCCCAGGTTGAGGGAGTCACCATACAGCTCTGGAGACCCTTGCAAAAGTACACATGACCAGGGGCTATAAGGGTCTGTAGCAATTCAGGATGTGGAAGTAGGTACTACAGATTATACCTATGCCAAGCAACCATATAATCTAGATGTACTAAGGACCCATTTGTATACTACCTAGAACCATACATGTATGACAGTAGGTAAAACTGATACAAGTATAGTATTGTCTTGGGTGTTCTCAGTTAGAATAGTAGAGTATCAGTCTAGATACTTGGGGTGAAGGGTACCTCCAGGAAATGGGATGACTGCACATGTACATGAGGGATGTAGCAGTAGGTGAGCCTTAAGGGTCAGTTATGACAAGGGTGGTATGGGTACACTCAAGTACCAGTTTGGGTTTTCCTCTTCTCAAAGAAAGCAACAAGAATATTACAATATAAGGGTTTCCATATGCTTGATACTAAATACCAGTAGCAACAGTAATAGGTGGATATCCTACATATGGTAGGGTACCACATAGATGTAGGTGTCATCAAGGTATTGGGCCATGCTAGGTAAGGGCATGTATTAAGCCAGCTTAGCGAGTTATCCAATTAGAGTACAAGTGGGAAATGGTCTAGAAGCTTAGCAAGAGAAGTAGATTGGTTGCTAAATTCATTCATTTCATTGACATGATAAATTATTAAACAGGTTCTTAGGATTTTGACTCAACACTCGACCCGTGCCAGCGGCTCAGGACCTAAGGCAAGTATACCTTGCCTCCCTCTACAGTTTTATTTACATGCATTACATTTCGTTATTCAATCTTTTGATTGTTTATGGATATGTGCTCTTCGTATTACATTATGTTGAGTTGTTTTATTGCATATAGCCGTGTTCATGTTTGGCCTTGTGGTTTACATTTAGAGTTTCTCACCAGTACCTTGCTTGAGTCGTGTTATAGAACGACTGCGTGTAGTGAACTGCTATAGCCTTGATTATCGTTTTATACAACTAGAGAGTCCACACTCGGGACGAGGGTTGATCAGTGCACCAGAGAGTCCACACTCTGGACGAGGGTGTTTGTCGTGTTCATTGGCACCAGAGAGTCCATACTTGGGACGAGGATGCTTGCCTTGAGCTAACCAGAGAGTCCACACTCGGGACGAGGTTAGTGCCTAGTTCAAACCCGTGAGTCCACACTCGGGATGAGGGTTTGATTTCTCCATTGATCTCGTGTTCATTGTTCACTCGGCAGTTCATTTATGCGTAGTTGTTCTAGTATTCGTGTTCATAGTCACTTGTCGTGTTTCTGTCTTTCTTGTTTATTTTCTTATGCATGATAAAACTGTTAGATAGGTATGTTTATATGTATCTTGCTATGTCCTCTGAGGACCTGATGATCTCTTCAGGTTAGCCGAGTTTGAGTCAGGAGCAAATGAGAGGTTTGAGTCAGCATCAGACTGCAGTACTTTGCAGTTGAGGTCACCTTGATTAGCAGGTTGTATTCACATAGTATATTTCATGTATTTCTCTATTTTTTGTCTATTGGTAGTGGATTTGTGTCCACCAAACGTGACTTGATTTTGGAAACATTCATCTATATTCATTATTGTTCAGTTTCATGTCTTATTCATTGATCTTGGTTTGTGACTTGATTATTCTGTGGATGAGATATAGAGTACCATGAGATTTTAGACTGCCATGACTCGTGTATATTAGACAGCATTCTACCGCCGATACTGCGGTGTAGGCTGGGCACTAGCAAAGCCAATCCTTATCAGAATAGGAGCCTCCATCTCCTATATAAGGAGGGCCCCAATTCTCTTGCCTCCATAATTTACCATCAAATTACTCCACATCCAAACTGTGCATTGTGTCCGTGTCCGTGCCTTTTCTATCCACTATGTCATTTTATTTTACATATACATTGTCCGTGTGTCCGATAAATCCAAACATTCATCCATGTCGTGCCGGACACTCCCGACACGACGTTCTATACCTAGCCTACAGCCGCAAGCCGCATTACCATCATCGCCACCCTTACCCAAACCCCATTGTTGCCACATCTACTGCCGCCTCCTCCGGCCAACCCCCCGTTCCTCCTCACCACCATCTTCGTCGTCATCACCACAATCACCATCACCACACCAAAAATTGTAGCCCCATCCGACGACACCATCTCCGGTCAACCATTTTGACCAAACTCCGGGACATCGCCACCACAGTCGCCACTACCAACCCAATTAACAACCCAAATGGTAAGAATAGGGAAACTCTCACCTGTGTCGCATCGTCGAACTCTGCCCGAACCACAGATAGGGAACGCTCCTCTCATCTTCCTCAAATTAACCTTTCCACCGGCCGCCATGTCCTTTTCGTCCGTGCCTTCTCCAGTTCCTCCGCCCACGACAAACGTCACCGGGGTCACGGGGAACCCCATCCCACACGCCTGTAACCGATGTGGCCGTCCGTGCCTCTCCGGGAAGGTGCCACCTTCGTAGACAGTGGCCGACACTCGTGCAACCGGCGCTTGGTGTCGATCGCCTCACGCGCCTGAGTGCCCAGCGGCCTTCCGTCGCAGGGACTCGCTCGAAGCCATCGACGGCTCATAGCACCTCTGACGCCCCCCGCAAGCCGCGTCTCCGCCCTTTCCCCTTCGCCTGTCGAACTCGGCTCCGGCCCCATCGGCGCCCTCCGGTAACCCCCTCTCACCTCTCTCCCGCTTCTTCCTCTTCTTTCCCATCTCTCTCTCTCTCTCTCTCTCCCTGTGTTCCAATTTGGCCGAAGAGAATAGTATAGTTTTATTATTATTATTATTATTATTATTATTATTATTATTATTATTATTATTATTATTATTATTATTATTATATACTATATATAAGTATATTTTGTTAAAAGGTTTATTAATATCATTATTTTATCTTTAAATTTTTGTTGCATCAAAACAAATAAATATTTAATAAATTCTAAATTTTTGGAAACAAAGGTATATTGGTGCTTGACTATGTATGTAATTCCAAAACTGATTTTGAAACGTAAATATATTACTATATTATTTTAAAGTATAGTCTTCGACCTAAAAATCCTACTTTGATTAAAATTTGATTTTTTTCCCTAAAATGATTTTTTTAGAATATTTTGACTAATATAGCTTCCTACCTTAAGCATTATTTGATAGAACTTGGAGTTAACCAAAAACTAAATGTATAGTTTTTCTAAAAATCTAGCTTCATATATTATAGTTATTTCTAAAACATAACATAGGTACTTATTTTCGTAAATGTTATCATCGATGATCGTGACTGATCATATTTCCTATTTTCTCGCAAATTCCTACCCCTAAACATAGACCACGGTTATTGGACAATCAGGACATGTCAGATCACTGCACCCCACCGAGCAACACACCAGGCATGATACCTTGCCATCTTTACTACTTACATTTAGTGCATTTTAATATTCAGTAATTATATTCTACTGTACCTTTATTTTTAGTATATTATTTTTCTTGCTTGTGGACCTAGAGGTAAGGGACCACCGTCAATAGAGTGCATCTCATTAACTTGTCACGATTGTACACGAGTTGTGTGTGAGTTGTGAGTAACAGATAGAGGTCACTTGCGTGTTGGCTGATCCCCCGTGCACATGCATTGGAAATAACTGTCAATAGATGCATGTCAGAAGTCTTTGCAGTTATTAGGTATAAAATAGTGTTGTGGTAGCGACATGTGTTGGTGTGTCATGGTTAAGATGCATGTATAGTATCATTGGGGGAGGGAGAGGACAGCTATTAGCGTAGGGGCAATATTTACTTTTACACACATTTTGGGTCGATAGCGACTCGGATGAGCGCTACTTGCTTTCCGGCCGATAGTGTCTCGGATGAGCGCTACTTGACGGACACTCTTTATTACTTGCGTGATCCTACAGCCCCTGCGTAGAACGTTGTCCTCAAAGTGAATATCACATAGACGGTTAGGGGCCCAGTTATGTTGTAGTCTTATAGTGTTCATATTTGCAGTTATAATGGCATGTTCTTCCTGTATCTTGTTACGTCCCTCTGAGGACCTGGTGATTTCTCTAGGTATATTTTGTGACTTCCTGCAGGTGCTCTAGCTAAGGCCATGACTTGCGCTCTATTCCGTCGAGAAGTTGCTTTTGGATCGTTATCCCCATTATCTCGACCAAATCACTTTCTTTGTATATTTTTTCCCTATTTAAATTAGTTGGTAGTGGATTTGTCTCCGTCCAACGATTGTATACATGACAAACTCAAAGTTGCTTTTATATCATTATTTATCTTCGTGGATGAGATTTAGTGTCCTGGCTTTCTACATTTTGCAACTTATGTATACATACGAATAAATAATACATCTGGCATGATACGTTTCTAGTCATTCTATTTTGGGACTGGGGCGTTACAGAATGTATACTGTAAACACCCTAAATTTTACTATGATTTTTTTATATATTTAAATTGGTATTGATTTCATTTTTGTATTTGCTCGACGAGTGCGAATATGTGCAACGTACATATTTTTAGAAAATGTTTTTATTTATATAGAAGTATGTTTTCAAAATAACATACGATAAATATTTTAATTGCTTAAAAGATTAAAAGGACATCGCATCGAGATTTTTCCAAAATGTTATTTTATTTCTATAGTAGTAATTTAGAAAACGATGATTTGTAAATATTAGTATGCGAGGTTCATATATCTAATTCATGAATATATTTTAATTTCTAATTTTCAAAATTATTATTATATTATTTTTACAAGTTATAAAAAGATAATTCTAAATTAGATTATTGATATTTAAATCAAAATTAGATTTTATTGGTATTTTTTTAAATAGTTTTTTTAATCAAAATAAGATTATCTAGTTTATATTGTGGAGAGATATTGTTGAATTAATTTAAAGTGATTTAAAATAAGAGATTGATTTATCTATGGGGAGTTTAAACTAATCGCATTTCTTATCCAACTAGGAGCACCACCTCCTATATCAGGAGAGGCTCCTTGTTCTTTTCCATAAATTTCTTAACCAAAATCTCCACCACAACCTAAATTAGTGCATCGTGTCCGTGCCCCCTTCCCATCCACCATATTCCCATTACAATTACAGTTATTTTCTCCATGTCCGACCAAACCCCGTGCCTCGCAGGACACGAACACCATCCGTATTGGACATTTCCGACATGACACAACTCTCAATCCTAAATACTAACACCTATTTTGTCCATCACCCCGACCATCAAACCACCATCATCCCCGTCGCCGCCAGCCTTCTCCCCTTGTCACGCCCCGCTCCCGTAGGAGCGATCGTCCTCACTAAGGCGTGATGCCGCACGAGCCTAGATTGCGCTCGTGCAAGGCGAGTTCCATAACGGCCAATTTCAGCGGCTGCAACGGGGTCGTCGCACAGAAGTCCCGTACAGAGACATTGAATAATAGCAGCGGAAAGTAAAACACAAGTTATTCAAAGAAGCTCTTTATTAATATTGAAACAAAGGTTACAAAAGGCGCAAGGCCAAGATTACAAGTCACTCAAGCTCACTCTTCTCACATTACAAGTCACTCAGCTCTCTCTCATCTCTCAATACATGTCTTGAGCCAGCGGATGCTTTGGAAGGTGACGTCCATACATTATGTCCCGTATAAGTCTTGAATCCATGCGGCCGCACGCTTCGAATCGCCAAGAAACTCCGTACCTCGACGCATCCAAGCGAGCTTCGCACCACGAGCTTCTACCTGTGCCTGCACATAAAAACTATGTGGGTGTCAGTACTCAACTGTACTGGTGGAATGAGCTTCTCGTCCACCCATACAAAACCAACACGTTAATTTACTTTGTGTGTAACATAGTCCCTTTATGATTATCTTTCTACTATTTCCTTAGGATCAATTTTAGGACAGATGCCTTGGCCTATTTTGTGTCTCAAGACCATTTCATGCTTGCAACGCAACATCAACTCAACAACGTTAACCTATCAAGTCATGCTTGCCTTACGGCTTAAAATCAGAGACGCAACTACGCAATAAGACTCCATTCCCATGTGACCGTGCTATAAGTCCTTGTTGAGGCCGTGCCTCGCAACTCAATGAGACTCAATCATATCGCCGCCTCGCGGCCCTTGCCGCCTCGCGGCCCTTTGCTACTAAATCATCAGCTGACCCAATCAAGACTTGTGAACTTAGTGTCACTCAACCAACTTTGCCTTGCGATAGTTTTTTGACTTAAACTCAAGACAACTCAAAGCAACTTATGCAACTTATATGCTGACAACTCAAGACTCGATGCCACATCTCGTGCCGAAGCACGTCGCCTACGTTGTAACCAAATCTTAGGCCCAACATTTTGTGTTCCAACTATACTCACACATTCAACTCGACTTTCTTGATATACTACACTCAATACTCGACTCAATCCAATGGCATATACGCGGATCGCTGCCCATGCCGACTCATCTATATGAGGTCACTAGCATAACAAGCTATACCTGGACTCATAGCTTGCGGTTGGCCGGGACCCTTCCAGCGCAAGGTAGCTAGCCCCCTGGAAGTCCCCGACTAACCCGATGCTATCGATTCAGCACAGCTATCACCGTGTTTCCTTTCTTGGCAAAAACGGTCCCATGGCCCTGGGTTGCCGTTACGAGAAAACTCTACCTTGTCGACAAGTTGTCCAATGACCATGCAAGACCCGACTCAAACTGACGTCTCACACAGTCATTCATTCTTCAGTGTTACCCTCTCTTTCAAAACCACGTTCAGGACTTCTATCCTTGAGACCCCTCGACGAACCACGATCACGAGCATTCTTTTCATGTTACCATATCATTTTATTCAACTCATGAATGACTATTTGATAGTCCTTTCTCCAAAACTCACCTGAATCAAGTGTGGTCCTTGCCTTAAACACTAAGTCCGTGCATCGTACCTTAAGCCAATCGTGCTTTATGCGACGCTATCGTCCAAGTCGACGGACCTTGAGATCGTGGGACTACTTAACTTTGACAAACCACAAAAGTGCGGGACGGTACTTGTAATGTCTCAGGTCGACCGGCATAACTTTGCCCAACTTAACTTTGCAATAACTTAACGAGCAAAGGCTGCGTCAAGCTTTGCCTTAACGGATCGTGCCGTACACGCATTCGACTTGAACGACCAAGTCAATCGGGTGCCTAGACTTAGGTCACAAGCCGCTCAATGCAACTTAACTCATGGGCAAGCCAAGGCTATACCAAGCCTTGGACGATGGAACCGTGCATGCTTTATGAAGCATTCATGTGGGCGACACCTATGACTTAGGCTACGATCATAACTTTGCCTACTCAACCAACTTTCCTTCTTCCAAGCCGCGGGACGAAGGATCAAGTGTCATTTTCAAAGCACGCCGTGCACCAACTCTAAGCCGACCATTGGACCTTTCCATATTCTAACTCAATTCGACCCGTCAGGATTATTCCCTTATCTATGTGGATTCATCTTTTTTATTATTAAGCCTACTTATACAAGTTGAAAACATGCGAATTATTATGTGAAGGCTAAGATGAGGCAAGTTCACCGAAACTACCCCACCTGAGCGAGCGGTCCCCTCGACCGAGCGATGTCTCTGAGCAGCCGTTGCAAGGCTAAGTTCAAACGCCGTTGGCATTCTGATTTCTTCGATTGACTGAACGGGACGGGACACTACACCCCTAACCCAGCAGAACCACCGCGGCCTCCTGCCGCACTAGAGGTGCCATCGATCCTCCAAATATCGCAATGAAGCTTGACATGGAGAAAGCGTACGACTATTTGGATTGGTGTTTCCTCATTCGGGTACTCCATGTAGTGCCCCGTTCCGTAAAGTCAATCAGAGGAATCGATATGTCGACGGCGTTCGAACTTAGCCTTACAACGGCGACTCGAAGACATTGCTCGGTCAAGCGACCGCTCACTCAGGTGGGGTTGTTTCGGTGAACTCGTCTCGTCTTTGCCTTCACCTAATAACTCGCATGTTTTCAACTTGCACAAGTTATGCTTGATAATAAAAGAGACGCACCCATATAGCTAAGGGAATAATCCCGACCCGTCGGAATGTCTTCGAACATGGAAATTGGTCCCACGGTCTGCTTAGAAGTCGGCTCAGCGTGTTTCCAAATGACACTCGATCCTTCGTCCCGTGGCTTGGGAGAAGGACGTTGGCCTAAAGATGCTAAGTTGCCTCAACACTTGAAATAGACCAAGTCATAGGCGTCGCCTGCGTAAAAGCTTGATAAAGCATGCACGGTCCCGTCGTTTGTCCCGACACTCGAACTTGCCTAAGTCATAGGCCTCGCCCGCGTAAATGCTCAATAAAGCATGCACGCCTCCGTAATGCAAGGCTTGGCATAGCCTTTGCTCGTCCCTCGGGTTAAGTTGTAGGCTTGAGTAATGCTAGGCAAAGTTATGCCGGTCGACCTAAGTAAATCTAAGTATTGTCCCGCCCTATCAACGGTTGTCAAGTCAAATAGTCCCACGATCCCAAGGCCCGTCATATAAAATATGACTTGGACGATAGCGTCGCGTAGAACGTAAGTCTGTTTGAGGCACGATGTATTAGTGTTAAGGCATGAACCACGGTTGATTTAATGAGTTTTAGAGAAAGGACTATCAAATAGGCATTCATGAGTTGAATGAAATGATATGGTAACATGGAAAGAATGTCGTCGAGGGGTCTCAAATGATGAAATCTGGAATGTGGAACTCAAAAAGATAGTAAAACAATGAAAGTAAAAACAATAAAACGATCCTGAAATGAGGAAGTGGGTCGAGTCTGCATGGTCATTGGACAACTTGTGTACCGGTGCACAAGGATTTTGATTTGTTCTTCAGACGGTTGCTGCGACCACGGGACCGATCTGGCCTAGGAGGAATATGGGCCTACGGGACCCTTGGATGGTGTGCGACCTGACCCAAGGGGTGCGCCGTAGGACGGGTATTAGGGGAAATTCGACGAGATCGTGCCTCGTTATATACGAACGTACCCTAATTTCCAATGGAGTCCAAGATAACTTGTCGTGCTAGTGACCAAGTTCATATAGATGTCGGCATGACGGCGGCAATCCGTGCATGTGCCCTTGGATTTAGTCGAGTATTGAGTGCGCTATATCAAGGAGTCGAGTTGAAGGTGTGTGTACAAGTTAAAAACACAATATTGGGCATAAGATTTGGTTTCAACATAGGCGTCGTACTTCGACACGAGTCGTGGCATCGAGTCTTAAGATGTTGGCATAGAGTTGCACAAGTTTGATTGAGTCGTCGCGTATTTAAGTCAGAAATTGCCGTAAGGCAAGTTGGTTGAGTGACACTAAGTTCACAAGTCTCGATTGGGTCAGTTGGTGATCAAAGTAGCAAGGGTCGCGAGGCTGCGATATGGTTAAGTCTTACTGAATTACGAGGCACGGCCTCAGCAAGGGTTTGTAGCACGGTCACACGGAAATGAAGCCTCATCGCGTAGTTGTATCTCTGATTTTGGCCGAAGGGCAAGCACGACTTGATATGTTAACGTTGTTGGCACGAAAAGGGGGTCCAGAGGTAAAGTATGAGTTAACGTTGTGGTACAAGCTCGGGATGGTCCTCAGACACAAATATGCCAAGGCGTCCGTAGTCTTAAAACTGATCCTAAGGCAAGACTAGAAAGACAATAGAAAGGAATTTAAGCTGCACAAAGTAAATAAACGTGTAGGTTTTGTATGGATGGGTGAGGAGCTCACTCCACCAGTACAGTTGAGTAATAACAGCCACACAGTGTTTCATGTGCAGGCACAGGTGGAAGCTCTTGGCACGGAGCTCGCTTGGATGCGTCGAGGCACGGAGTTCCTTGGCTATTCGAAGCGTGCGGCCGCGTGGATTGAAGACTTATACAGGACATAATGTATGGACATCGCCTTCCGAAGCTTCCGCTGGCTCAAGCATTGTAATCGAGAGATGAGAGAGAGCAGAGTGACTTATAAATGAGAGAAAAAGTGAGCATGAGAGACTTGTAATTTGGCCTTGCGCACACAAATGTAATCTTCTATTCAATATCAATAAAGAGCTTCTTTTGAATGACTTTTGTTCATGTGTGCTTGTTCTAAATTCTGCTGCCTGTTTCAATAATTCTGCTTAGGACTTCTGTGCGACGATCCCGTCGCCGCCGATGTAATTGGTCGTTATGGAACTGCCTTGCACGAGTACAATCTAGGCTCGTGCGGCATCACGCCTTAGCGAGGACGATCGTTCCTACGGGAGTGGGGCATGACACTCCATAGCTTCGATTTCTCGGAGTGGATCGACGTACTTCGGCGTTGCATCAACAACTCCTGGTCATGGTGATCCGCTTTCAGCCACCCTCTTCGTCATTGCAGCCGAGGTGCTTAGCAGGAACCTCATTCGGCTGGAGTCGACGGCCAGTTTCAGCAGATACTGAACCACTAATAGATGTCCTATGGTCACCCACTTATCCTATACCGACAATATCATTGTCTTCTCGGCGGGCGACAAGCACACCATCAGAAAGATTCACAGGTTGCTCAAGATCTATGAAGAGGCTTCTGGTCAGCAGGTCAGCAGCGCCAAGAGTTCTATTTTCGTGCATGACAGTGTCATCGGGGGCACGAGAGCGGAGCTAGAGGCCGGTTTGGGGTTCTAGGTCGCGTCCTCCCTTCACATACCTTGGGTGCCCCATCATCGGCGGGAGGAACCGGGCCATTCACTTCGAGCCGATCATCACAAATCTTCGTAGGAAGATTAGCGGGTGGAATAACAACCTCCTTTCCCTACGAGGCAGCCTCACACTGGTACGCCACTTGCTTGGGTCCATGACGATTCACCTCCTGTCGGCGTGCTCACCCCCTCTGAAGTTCATCGATGCGGTCGAGCAATCCTGCAACAATTTTCTATTGGGACACTGCATTGGAAGGAGCGCAGAAGAATGACGAGTTGGGCATCTATCGTTCGGCCGACCGTCGAAGGAGGTTTGGGCATCAAGTCTCTAAGAGACGTAGTAGCAGCGCACTACGTTCGCCTATCATGGCGGTTTCGTACGACCAACAACCTTTGGTCAGATTACATGCGGGCGAGATACTGTTCTCGGGACCACCCAAGCGAGGTCGACGCCAAAAGCAATACGTCTCCGGTTTTGAGGTACTTGCTCGCGGGAAGAGATATCTGGGAGAAGCACATCATGCTCAATGTGGGTCGCGGAGACGTGGACGTATTTCGAGAAAACTGGACAGGTAAGGGGCAGATTTTGACGGGCACGACAACAGTCGGAAGGGTCACTAAGATACGCCATCTGTGGGATGAAGCTGCATAAGACAGGGATTTCGATTTACTGTGCCAGGTATATAGGATCGACGGGGCCATCGGCATTCGCGATGACGGCATCCTCATCTCGGACCAGGCGGACTGCTTCTGGTGGATCCCGTCCACCGGCGAAGGTTTTTCGTCGCTCTCAGCCTGGACGATTGCCAGGCGGTCATCCGTCGGCCCGCAGCCCCCTTTCCTGGTATGGAGCAGCTCGATTTTGTTGAAGTGGTCCGTGCTCATGTTGAGGATCGAGAGGCGGAAGATTTTGTCGGACGACGTGCTCAGGAAGACAGGTTTTGAGATCACATCCAAGTGCCACTGTTGCAGCTCTCCGGACGGAGAGACCATTTAGCAGATATTCTCCTCTGGTATCATCGCTCGGATAGTTTGGGAGAGATTCCGAGTGGCTTGCGGTCTAGAGATAGCGGGGGTCACACTAGTGGAAAGGCTCGCGGTGTGGGGCAACATACATACCTCTCCGGTCATCGCGTATGTTGCATCAGCCATTGTTTGGGTGATATGGAAGAATTGGAACAAGCACAGGTACGAGAACTCCCCCTTCTCCCCTTCGTAGATTATCAACGAAGTTTTGCAATAATTCTCAAGGATGTGGCAGGATAGGTCGGCCATTCCTGCCGGCCTCGAAGTTTTGCTTGGAGGCTAGTTGCAGGGATAGTTTTGTGCGGCCAGGCTAAGGGCCCCCATGGTTTCTTTTGTTCGGTTTGTTGGCGGGTCTCCTCTTGGGACTGTGAGAGTTTTGGATCGATTTTCTCCTTTTCTCTTGTTTCGGTTTTGGTTTGCGACGGCTTGTTTTGGTCCCAGCAGTTTTGTAACCGATTTTGCCTTTATTAATATACAGTCCAGATTCCATATATATATATATATATATATATATATATATATATATATATATATATATATATATATATATATATATTTATTTATTTATTTATTTATATATATATATATATATATTATATATATATTTATTTATATATATATATATATAACAAAAGAAAAAAGAACAAATTTCTCGCAAAAAATTCAATCGAATTTCTTGCGTGACTTTTAAACCCAAACAGACCCGATCGCCCCCCCCCCCCCCCTCCTATATACTGTTGATAGAGAGGGGATTCTCTCGAAAACCCTAACCCTAGCACGACCCAGCCCCTCCCGTACGACCTCCAATGCCCCAGCGGCCGCACGACCACCGCAGCAGCTTCGGAGCACCACCAGCGGCCGGCCGCGTACGACAGTAGCGCCAACAACATCAATAGCTTCACGCTTCGATTTCTCCACGCACATTCGATCATTTTACGATCCATTTTTGCTGGTATGTAGACAACCTATATGGCTTCCAACCCCTTTAATTAGTTTGTATTTAAACGAACTAGATTGTCTGATAAATCGACGCCTACTTGGCAAAAAAAAACTATACCAACCAAACAAAATTTCGATTCGAAGAGCTAGTATTGGAAGGCAGATTTCGCCAATCCATAGAAAAATTTATAAATCTATTTAAACAAAATTATAGACTATATATACAGGATTAAAACCCTATTATTACTTTTAATTCTAGTTGATTATCCAGTGAAAGGAATCAGTAGGAAATCAGGAAAAAAACTAAGAAAACTATTTTTAAAAATTAGAAAATTCACCGATACGGGGTCCGTCCCGACAAATCGGGCAACTTTGTTGCAACCCGAAGGCATCGAAAAGTGCATGATGTTGCGGACGTGTGGGCTTTGACGGAGCTCGAATTGGTTGCGTGTGCACAACGAATTCGAGGCATATCTGCCGAGGTACATTTTATTGACCCTTTTGCAAAAATCTCAATTACTTTGTGCATGTGCGTCACCTCAAGACGAAACTTACGCCACTAGACTCGTATTATTTTTTGGTCCTATGAGCCAAGTTTTGTCCAATTGTGAGACAGTTGACCGGATCGCCGTCTTTGTGGGCCCACGATCCGACGCATAGGGCAATTTTGTGCACAGCTTATCGAAATCCAAATCTGGACATGTCGTTGAGTTTATATCAAAACTGAATTCGTAGGTATATAATTTGTCGACTTTAGAGACCATAGGTTCTGTCATGCCCCGATCCCGGAGGATCGAAAACTAGCCACTGGGCGTGATGCCGTACAAGTCTAGATTGTACTTGTACAAGGAAAAACCATTACAGTTCCTGGTATTTCTCAGAAAATATCGACAACACAGCAAAACCAAGCAGATGAATTAAAGTCACACAAGATATTGAAGAAATGTATCTCTTTATTGATAATCATAATGGATTATAAGACTTGCAGCGGAATACAGAGTTTACAATTGATTACAAGACTCTTGAATAGCCAACTGAATGTATACACTTGCCCTTTAGGCTACAAATGAATATACCGACTTCTTTACAATGACTTACCAATTTGGCTACAATCTTACTGGTACATCTGAGTTCCACTGTTCCATATATTATGTCCCGTATAGCAGAAGACATCGTCTTGAAGAAGAGCTTCTGCACACCCATCCAATTCATCGATGCCAAGCACTGATTTACAGGATTTCCTCCAAGCAAACACCTGTAATATTGTCCACAACGTGGGTCAGTACATCATCAATGTACTGGCGAGCGGTGCTGGCCCAACTCACCTAAGAAGACAACACTAAGTAATCATGTTACAGAACATTATTAACAGTGGTCTTTCTCGTTGCCTTAGGGTCAATTTTCATGTTATAGCCGACAAGAAGTAAAGCATGCAAATCTCATAGCCAACATAATTTAAAGCATGCAGTTATCACCCTTTGGTGATTCTTACCCACGGTCGTGTAGCCATCCCTGTACATTTATAATACTTACTCTGCCTGCACAAGACATTGTTAGGAACAATATCATGATTCAATATAAATATCACCGTTCAGGTGATTTTTACCAACAGCCGACATCCTTCCCTGTATTTGAGTAATAACCACTACAAGAAAAATGGCTTTTCTTGACGGTTTATTTATTGACGGTCGTGGAAAACCGTCATTAAAATGGGTAACCTTGACGGTTTTAGACATACGTCAAGGAAACACACGTTTTGTGTTAATTTAGCAAATTTATACCATAATAGTTGACGGTTTTAGTGAAACCGTCAAGAAATACAAATCTATTTATTGACGTTTTGATAATAACCGTCAACTAAAGTCTGTGCGGGAAAATTCCCGCGGCTATTTCAGCTGCCATTATCGTAATTTCTTTTAAAAATATTAATTTGTTGACGGTTTCGCACCAAATAGAGCAGATCTGAAAAAACCCTTCGCACATAACAAAACCCCCCCTCCACTTCGAAAACCCTCTCTCCCCAGCCGACCTCTTCCTCGAGAAATCTCTCCCTCCGGCCTCTTCCTCGAGAAATCGCTCCCTCCGACCTCTTCCTCCACTTCGAAAAGCCTCCCTCCGCCCTCTTCCTCCATGAGAAATCAACCTCCATCCCTCCGGCCTCTTCCCTCTCCCTCCAAACAGTAAAACCCACTCCTCGGCGACCTTCACGACGTCCAACGCGACGTCCCCTCTCCTCGACGGCCTATACGACGTCCTACGCGACGTCCCCTCTCCTCGGCGGCCTACACGACGTCCCCTCTCCATCGAGAAAACCCTCTCCTCGGCGGCCTACCCAACGTCCTACGCAACGTCCCCTCTCCCTCGAGAAAACCCTCTCTTCGACGGCCTACACGACGTCCCCGACGTTTTCACCATACGGCAACTTCGATCTTCACCATGCGGTATAATATCTTTCATTTCTTCTCTCTACAATTCGATTTTTGTGTCAACTTAGGGTTTTTTTGTGTCAGCCAACTTAGGGTTTTTCGATCATTCTAATTTAATCAGTAGGTTCTGCAAATCCAACACGTGATTGACCCACAAACACACTTAGAAATTTAACAAGGTGTTTATGTGGGTTCAATGGGTGTTTTCGATTGATTGGGAGTTGGGTTTTCGAATGGTAACAGATTGGTTTCAGTTCCAGTTTCGAATGGACTAGGGGTTGATGATGTCATCAATCTCAACAGAATGATGCCCTCTTCAAGCCTAGAATTGTGGTACGACATGTATGGTGGTGTGTTTGTGGTGTATATTATTCCTGACCATGAAAATATCTGCTTGGTAGGTAGCTGAATCTTGATTTTTCTACACCATTTTCTTTTTTCTTTTCCTTTTTCTTTTCTCTTTCTTTGGTGTCAATGCTCTCCAAATCCAGATTCAGAACACTGCAGGCAATCCCTTGTGTAGCCAGTACACCTCATACAAATAGGAAGGTGCATGAGTTATTGGCCATAAAAAATTGTCTTTGGTTGTAGTCTATGTTGCACGGATGCGGATACGACACAACACAGCGAAACGGACACGACACCTATTTTGGTGTGTCCTAGTGTATTTTGGAGTGTCTGAGGAGAGTCCGATACATGACCGACAGGACACGGCCACACTTTTAGAGTGAACGTGCTTCCTTTGTTGTAAGGAATCCGGATCAAGTTCAAATCTTCTTCTTCATATAAACAATTAAATAAGAGTAGAAGGTATGAAAATCCTCGTAAGGTTCTCAATGATATTTCCTCACACCTCCCATGGAATTTGTAGACTCCACAAACGGCAAATCACTTCCGTGTCCCACTTATTATCCTAAATCTGCATGAATTGCGCACGACAGTGCTTATTTAATATGGACACAAAGTGCCACTTCTACATCTGGATTCTGAAAAATCCTAACAGTGTATAAAAATAAGTCTTCGGAGCAATTAAAAATTGATTGTATATCATATAGGTTATAAAGTGAAAATATAGGTTAATATCAAGATTCCATTGTAGTTCTGTTGGTTAGGATACTCGCCTCTCACCAGAGAGACCAGGGTTCAAGTTCCGGCAGCGGAATATTTACATTAACCCTTCTTTTCATTTATTTCCTGCCCTATAAAATGCAAACACCTAGCCCACTTTTCCAATTTGATCGATAAATTTCATTTGGATAGACCACCTACAAAAGCTATATCATCATTCATCATGTACACGTGAAATCATTTGCCCGTGTCCCATAATATATTTTCGTATCTCACATGTGCAGTTGAGGACAAGATTAAGGGAAAAATCATGTGAAGTTGGAGACAACGCCAATTGAGGACAAGATGAGAAAAAAAATGTTTTAGCTGGTTTGGAAAAGTTTGTGACGTCTCGACTTTCCGAGTTTGTGACGTCTCGACTTTCCGAGGACTTTCAGGTATCGGTCTAGAGAATTTGATTAACTTTGCCACTTCATGAGTTCTTACTAATCATAGAAATAAATTCTATTATGATTTCAGAAGCGTCGCATAGAGCAACAAAACAGGAGAGGGAAACATGTGTACAACCATAGGCTAAGCCGAAAAGGCTATGCAGGTTTAAGAGAAGAAATTGTAAGTAATCTTATAATGAGTTTTATATATTTCATTTGGAATTTTAAGTAATTATTTTAGAGAATGTTCATTTTTAACATTGAAAAATAGAAGAAGGATGGTACATATTCTGAGGAAGATGTAGACCGTTGCCTTTTTTGGAAGCTAGCTCGGAAAAAACAAAAAAGGGCTAAAGGGGGTTCTAATGAACATGTTGAAGAAGACGATTCTTCTACATTGGTCTATGATCCAGTCACACAAGCGATGGTGGATAAGATTGTAAGAAAGTCTCAATTACTATAGTTCATTTTCATAACATTCTTTTTTGCACTTCATATTAAGATATACTAACATAAGTTCCATATTTTTATAGGATGAAGTGAAGAAAAAAATTACTTCTGGAGAGTTGTCTATTCCTGAGAATCGTGATGCTTTGTGTTATGCAATGGAGAGGCCCGAGCACACTGGTCGTGTTACGGCCATGGGAAAATATGTCACCCCAAGATCTTTTTTCCACACTCCTAAAGCTCCGATTGGTTGGGAGGAGGAGAAAAAAAAGTTGCTTGATGAGATTGAGATGAAAAATAAGATGATAAATAACTTACTTTCACAAGGTTTATGTGGTACGCCAATATCTGATACCAGTTCTAACTTTCCGGAAAAGCTTGTAACTGCCTCAATTCCTCCAATCCCTACCATGAATGCACCGAGTTCTCCTTCCGAAGGATCGCGGAGGCCAAGTCATATGAAAAAGGTTTAATTTCATCCCCATTTCTAGCATTATGAATTTAAGTGCCAACTTTTTTATCCCCGTTTCTAGCATTATGAACTTCTGTATACATTCCATTATAAGTGTCTTTCCTCTTCATTCTATTGTTTGAACATTTCTGATACGAGTTCCAACTTTTCTGAAAAGGTTATAAATGCACACTCCCCTATCAAAACTAATGTAGAGTTGGTTCTTGCTGAAAAACAACCTGAATGCGAGAAGAATAAAACAAAGGTACATGTCAGTTCCCTTTGAATGAATACATGCTTATTTTTGTCATGCTTTTTCACTTTGAACTCGCGTTTTTTAGGAATCCATGGTGGTGAAGGAAGCTCCTAAAGAGAAAACGAAGACACCAAGTAAAGTTAAATCACCTACGAGAGCTTCTACAAGAATAACAAGGTCATTTAAAAATCCACCGGGAATGGAATACTTTGCTATACTCGCACAAAGGTTGGTAACTGAAAAAACGTCAGTTCGGGTTCCATTTGACAGTGACTTGTTTGGTACCCCAACAATTACAACTCTTCTCCAAGAGGATTTTGAGAATTTCATTAACATGCGTCCTCTCTCAGTAAATTGCATACAAATCTACATTAGGTACAAGAATACTTTGCTCGTTAAAATTGTTTATTATTACATTAATAAGTTGAGTTAACTTATTTACAAACTATAGGTCATTGTACTATCGTTTGAAGGACCTAAACTCCGACGAGAATGTTTCATTCATTGATCCAAGACCATCAAACAAGTCAGGGATAAAAGAATTTTTGGCATCACAGGATAGAAGGGCAAGGCATATCTGTAATAGTCTGAACTCTCGAAAAGAAAGTCGACTATTTTTCTTGCCATACAACCCGAGGTGATACATTTCTTACTTATTTTCTTTTATAACATTCTGGAACATATAACTTGCTGGAATGTATATTCATATTTCATTCTTTCCCCATTTTCAAGAAATCATGAATGTATATTCAAATAAGAGTATAGGATACTCTTTGAGATGATGGGTTCCTGTTGGAAACCAAATAAGAGTATAGGATACTCTTTGAGATGTTGGGTTCCCTGTTGAAACCCAGTTTCAGTTTCCAGTTTCCATATTGGGCTAGTCTCAGTTTCAGTTTATGTTTCAGTTTTCCTTTTTTTTTCCAATTTGTACCATGCATATGTAACTCAAATCAGTCCTCCCTCACTTAAAAACCACACGACCAATAATCAACCACTTCACAGTCACAAACAAAGTCGACTATTTCTCTTGACATGCTTTGTCGCTTTGAACTTGTGTTATTTAGCAATTGTTTGGTTGTATACTCAATAACTTGTATATATCTTGGTGTTATATGGTGTTACAGTGATCATTGGGTTTTGGTAGTCATTGATCTTTTACTAATGAGAGCATACTATTTGGATTCTTTGGGAAGTTGCATCTGTGATGATCTTAAGCACATTGTAACAAGGTATGCATGAATATATCTGTCCCAATACTTCGCACAACTATAGTCAATGTTAGATGTTTTAATAATGACAAATAATATTTTCTACTTTAATTTGCATAGCGGGCTTCGTATGTTTCATGCTCAATGTGGTAACCAAGTGAAAAAATTTAAATTGAACTGGATTGCAATTCAGGTACAATATATTTCTCTCAATATATTTCTCGTTAATATATATATAAATCAAAAATGAACAAGTGTGTAAGATCTTTGCTTTTCTATGCATAGGTACCGAATCAAACCGGCTCCATCGAATGTGGTTACTACGTTATGAGATATATGAAAGAGATCTCATATGATCGAAGCTTGCTTAATCCCAAGGTGATGTTCTTCTTAATCAACATGTATGTTTATAATATATTTATATATTATCACTTATGTTTCATTTTTTCTTCCTATTTTTAAACAGTATAATGAAAAGTGTGTATACACATTTGATGAAATCAATGAAGTGCGTACGGAGTGGATGGATCATGTTTCGCAGTTCTTAATCTAAGCAATCAGTTGAGGTAATTTTTGGACTTTATCTACTTCATGGACAAGATTTTGAGCATCTCTTAAGAGAGGGGAAATGGTGGACTGTTTTAAGAATATGATTAGAGTGGACTGTTATATGCATTTGGTGTGTGTGTGTGTATGTCTGTGTTCCTTACTCCACAGTGAATGTGAAATGAGTTTATGGTATTTGTGAGTGTGGAGATGAGTTCATGTCCATTAGGAAACAACATTTATATAAGGACTGCTATATATAAGTACGTTTGTGTGATATAGGGCTATAGCTCAATCTTATACCAATTACACTTGACATTATATCAGTTGTGTAGAGGAAGGGGTTGGAGTTTAGTGTATCAGTATATGTAATAAAGAGGGGGCTCGGATAATGGAGCATAGCTGTAGCAGTTAACAATTGGGACTGTTGTTATCAGTTGGGGACTGCTCCCTACTTTCTGTTAGAATAACAGTTAACCTTGGAGTGCAGGCAGGTCAATGGATGGGGTTTATGCCCCTGCAGGCAGGGGGGGAACTGCCAGTTGCAGTAAGGAGCAGGCCTTGATGGGTCTGCAGTAGGAGGGCAGTGCCTTGACCAATATTGCAGCAGAGTGAGCTTCAGTGGCAGGGGCTTGACCCCCTTAGTCTGAGCTTAGGAAGTGATGTACGGCATGTGTGAGTGAGTGTATGGGAAGAAGTAGTGTCTCGAGTGTTTGTAGTAGAGGGTTGGCTAGTGTCAGGAGTGTCATGTGTTTCTCTGTGTGTTAATAGAGAGTGAGTATCATGGTTTAAAGTATCGGCCGATACCGATCCGATACGGCCGATACCGATACGGTTTGGCATGTCCCGATCCGATACCGACCGATACCCGATACTGGCCGATACCGACAATGAGGGTCTCTTTTCCGGACAATTCGGCAAAGAAAAATTAAACGAAAAAGACAAATCAACAAGGGTTTAAAGCATAATAAGGTTGTAAAAGCATGTAAAAGAAGAAAATCAATCTATTGTATGTAAGCCAATCGGTAAGGTGACTAATATTTTATTTAGTTTCAAAACTACTAAGAAATAACACTGAAAATACTTAAAATTATGCCTAAATGTATAAAATATATGTTTTTAAATGTAAATAATTTATTAATAATTGTCTGTTTTCTGATACCAAAAAATCCGATACTCCGATCCGATACAGCCGATACTACCGATATTGCCGATACCAATACTCATAGGAATAGTCCGATACCGATACTGTGAACCTTGGTTGGTATAGCCCTGTGGCATGACAAGTAATGGGGTTTTAATAGCAAGAGTCTTTGATTTGTTGAATATAACTGGGTTTATTTGGTATGCTTGAAACCTGAGTTCACATGTTAACTGAGAAATGGAGTCTTTGATTTGTTGAATATAACTGGGTTCTTAATGAATGTCTAAAACCTGAGATTGGTGTTGGGATTGCTTAATATGTTAAGAGTGCTAAACTGAGTGCTTAACTGAACCATTTCTGAGTTTTAATGTTCATTAAATTTACTTGATTGCTAAATGTAAATTGATATGGTAACATGCAACCATGCCTGAGACTCATATGTATACTTGGGTTTTCTGATGTAGAGTTCTGATACTCACATGTTTTTCTTGATTTCAAAAACTAACATGATACTTTTGCTTGATTTCTGTTACCTATGTATATTAGTTGTGCTTTTCCAGAATTGGGAGTTTTATACATTGCATTTGTTTGTGATATCATAGGTTTCTAATGGACTGAGTATTGACAGATATGACCCCAACCTGAGAATGGGTTCCATTTTATAAATCTGAGATTGTATCCTATGTTAACTAGTATATGGGGGTATTATGAACTGCAAATCTGGGAATATGGGTTTAGTCTGGGTTTGAAATTGCTAAATAATTTGAGTTTTCAGTAAGAACTGAATGTTATAACTCAACTGGGTTTAACCTTAGTTGTTTTCTATGCTGTGATATCTGAGATGGTTGGGGGTTGTTGTTGATGTTAATTGGGAATTGAATGTTAAACTGAACTGTCTCTCTATTTCTGTATTTTTTTCCCCAACTGATTTCCTGCACATTTAAACTAC
This sequence comes from Iris pallida, assembly GCA_029216955.1. Classification (NCBI taxonomy): domain Eukaryota; kingdom Viridiplantae; phylum Streptophyta; class Magnoliopsida; order Asparagales; family Iridaceae; genus Iris; species Iris pallida. Next base: position 133,154 of record JANAVB010006531.1, on the reverse strand, counting down.
TGCAACATTTGAGTCCTCCCTAGATTGTTCTGTCCATTCAAAATTTGATTGAATTTCAGTTGTGTTGCTGACTTATAATGTTATGTTCACCTTGTTTGCAGATTAACCTAAAGGAAATGCTGCTCTGGGTTCAGATATATTTTGGTTAATCTACTCCTGTAAATATGTTTTGGATATGTATATATGGTGTACGAACGTGTTTGTGGTTGGACGTTTGGATGTACTTGTTGGATGTACTTGTTGCATGCTGCTCTGGGTTCAGAGATATTTTGGTTAATTTACTCCTATAAATGTTTAGGATATTTATGGTGTACGAACGTGTTTGTGGTTGGATGTACTTGTTGGATGTTTGGATGTACGAACAACGTATTTTTTAATATAAAAATTGTGTATTATAGTTGTGTGATGCTTGTGATATTATATATTGATTCTGGAATTGGATTCTGTGTAATTATGTGTATTTGGTAATTGGATTTCTGGAATATATTATGTTTATCTTGACGGTTGTAAAACGGCAAATTTTTTTATTCCTTGACGGTTTTTAACTTGACGGTTGCAAAAACGTCAAAAAATAATTCATTTCGTGACGGTTTGCAAACACCAAAAAACAATTTCTTGACGGTTTTTCCCCGTCAAGAAAGACTTTTCTTGACGGTTATTAGCCGTCATCTAGGCCCCCGTCAAGAAAAGTCGACACTTTTCTTGACGGTTTTTTGTTTGTTTTATTGACGGTTTAAAACCGTCAAGACAACGCATGTTTCTTGACGGTTTAAAACCGTCAAGGATACAAACAAAAAACCGTCAAGAAAAGTGTCGACTTTTCTTGACGGGGGCCTAGATGACGGATCCAAAACCGTCAAGAAAAGTCTTTCTTGACGGGGAAAAACCGTCAAGAAAAGCCATTTTTCTTGTAGTGAACTTACTCTGCCTGCATAAGACATCATTAGCACCTGACCTATCTATATGAAGGTCACTGGCGACACGCCATCCTGGACCGTCATACAGGTATACAGTGCCCTTGCCAGTGCAGGTAGCTAGCCCCACTGCAAGTCCTGTATACCGTGCTACTACTTCAGCATTGGTTTCCCCCAGGACGAACCGGGTTCCATGGCCCAGGAATACCGTTCGAAAAACCACCTTGTCGACAAGTTGTCCATGACCATGCAACTATATGCAACTTATCTAAGAAGAAAACATATAATGCATGATAAGAAAAACTAAGTAATCAGCCACCATTCTCGTTCATATTACCATCTTGCCATCTAGCCATCTTGCCTTGAGCCAATGCTCACATTATCATCTGCCTAATCCAGGGTCTTGACGTAATCAACATTCTACATCGGCGACAGGATAATAGAATGTTATTACCCAATCCTTTTGCCACATCTTTGATACTATATATTTTTCCAACCAAATTCAATGTACTCACCGCCCAATTCTTGGGACTTAGCATCTGTTTAGCATTCATTCATTGGAATACAATTCAAGCATACTCACTGCCCAGTTCATGGGTCTTAATATCTGTTTTGCCATCTATTCATTGAGCCAAAGCTCGATATACTCACCGCCCAAGTATTTGGGACTTTGCCTCCACCTGTCATGTAATTCATCGCAACATCGTACAAGCATACAATTTATTTAGCCACAGTTTACGTTCAGGTGATTATTATCTTTCATTATCTTTTCAAATTCCATGCAAGGTGTTATTGAGCAACACAATAAGAAACATAGCACACTATCCTTTATTTTAAGCGTGAAGCTAAAGGATCTTTGAAGGGTTCAACACTACTCACATTCATAGGACAATTCCCGCCACGATCGCATAGCCTTCCAAGCGATCCTTCGCATAATCCTAAGTCCAACAAGGCTTCATCGAACCAACCATCCAACATAAGGCATCTTGCGGGTCGGGGCACTACAATATATACCACCCAGAAAAAGTTTCGTCCTCGAAACTTAAAACAAAACTCATCCCCAAAACCTCAACCAACTTTTCTTAAAACTTCTCAACAATCAACTTACACCATTTAATATTTCTCCGCAATCTCCCGATTGATTTCAAGTAATGTACCGTCTCGGTATAGCATCTCAATTGATTCAAAATAGTTACCATCTTTGATCTTTCCTCCGACACTCGTGCAAATCCTTTAGCACATGATAATCCTCCCCGTGGCTTCGTTTGAATTCAGCATATCACTTAGTTGGAATCATACATATATTTTAGGCGTCCCGAAAATACATGTATTTCAGCCAAGTTCAGTGATAGAGAAAGCGAACGAGCTACGGTGTAACTTTCTTTCCGAACATCAGTAATTCTTTTGAGCATCTCGTATAATCTTTCTTGTTTATTCAATATCCTAACCAACTAATAACACAATAGATGTTACCAATTCCAACTCGATAAATTTTCCACAATCGATCCCAACGTTTTTCCAAAGTATTCAGATTTAGATGTATCAAGTATTCCTTTCAAGTTCATTGTCATTCATGCCACCAAAGTTGATAAATCTTATTATCACATTTCATTTCGATACCTCAATTCTCATCGATCAAATCTTGTACTCATTATCGTTCGCATCCATACACTTTATTTGCAACTTGTAAATTTCTCGATCATGATTCATTCGTCAAATTATACCATCATCCCACTCTAGTAACATTTCTCACTACACTCAAATATTTCTTCGTATTGATCAAGCCAACATATTATCCTCTCGCATAGGCAACTATCATATTCCAACAACATTAATTACGAGGGTCATTCCCATTCACATTCGCTTTCGCCGATCTCGGCTACATATATTATCCCATTCCGTCGTTACACTTATCCTCAATTCTGATCCGGTCAATGAAATTATTCCAACTGTTTCAAAGCACTACCATCACTTTTACGCAGCTCAATATCAATCAACCAAATCCAACCAGTTCTAACAATTTCCAGCATTCCAACAAAGGTAACTCAATTTTCTGACGTTCCAACAAGGCAACCAAAATTTTCGAAACCAACATGATCTGTCATCCTATCCAATATTATAACATCAAATTTCCCAAATATCCATTCCATTCCGAAGCCTACCTTCCAACACATCTTACTCATTCCGACTATACACACGCAACAACAATAGGGACATCCTATGGTTTTCCAACAGTCAACTTAGCATTCAGTCAAGTCTCTATGGTCAGCTAATCTAAGCTAAACCAAACATTCAACTAGCTCATATGAGATGAGTAGCTATCAGGGACATACTTATCTTTTATCTTAGAGGCAACCAATTCTCATCATAGGGCAACTCTATGGTCTGACCAACTTAGGGACATGGGACACCACCCCAATCTTATGAACTTATTTCCAACACGGACAACTGAAGAACATAGCCAACCAATCTGAAACTTAAGCAACCAACAATATTCTAGGCAACCAACCGACACTCTAGGCAACCAACCGACATTCTAGGCAACCAACCGACAATCTAGGCAACCAGCCAACAATCTAGAGTCAAGTCTTTCTACCCGTACTCATACTCGGGTCATACCCAACGAAGTCTCATTCTAGACTTACTCGCAACCGACCAATTCTATCCGACAATTCTATACAACAATCCTTATGGGTCAATCCCGAGGCTATCATATAAAACTTCTCAATCGAATATCCAAAATTTCAATTTCTACTTGCATAGACATAGCATCTGCTCAATTCGACTTGTATCCTCATATCATACTCAAATTGTCTATTCAATCGGGTCAACTATTCCGAGTCATCATCCGACATTGCTATCTCAATAGTTTATCACTTACGATCTCTTCCCTACGGTCTCTTCGCGACATATTCGTTTCCCACATTCTAGATCATCGATACGATCTGTACTCTCTTAACCAACAAAATAAGGCAACTACATAATCATATTTCTTCCGAGGCATCATTTATAAATTTTCTAGTACCAACACGGTCACCTCTTAGTAATTCACGTTAACCATCAATATTCATTTTGCATCATCACCTTGTGATTTCATAAGAAGATTTATTATTCATGCACCGATCCAATCTCTATAGCACCAATCATCTAGCATTCGTACATCGATCATCTTAGTGGATATAACATAACTCATTAGCTAAGTCATAATCCAACAGTTCTATATTCCACCCAACTTGTTATTCATGCGACCACATCATCTACCGACAGGGTCTCTTACACATTGCTGCACCTCGATACTTATTTTGTATCCCAGCCATTCGACTCTCATAAGGAACATCTACTCTTTCATGTATCAAGGGACAAGTACTCGTTCTCTATGCCTCAAAATAGTCAAGGGTCGTAACTTGTTAATTCGGGACACATCAAACTCTCTTAAGCCCAACTGCACATCGTGCTAAGATCATCTATTCCTCAATCCCATTCTCAATCCTTTCGATCGTTGATGCAACTCTCTCTGCATCGTCTAAATCATTCGCAACATCCCGATAAGCGTCTAACATCACCATCAATCTCGTCGATATCCAACATGCAATTTCTTTTACTCAATTCCAACATCATTCAATATTCGGTCCATAGTTGTTCTTGCAAAATCTTTCGATAGCAACACTACACCATCATTACCAAGCCTACAATCCTCCTTACCCAACTGATTCAAGTCTTCGCCTGAATCTAAAATTTATTTCTTCCCAACCAAGGCACTCATTTCATATTCTCAATTCTCTTATTACCCAACATAATGCTAACCGACAAGGTCTAGCGATGGTTCATCCGAACACATCAAAATCTCGCAACGGGTCATTCAACTTAATCATGAAAGGACATTCCTAGCCGTCATGTATCAATCGTAAGCTCAGCTACGACTCGATACCACCCAATACCTTATAGGTAAAGCAATCACAAAATCATAAACACATCAGGGGTCAAGGAACATCTTATCACGACGAGGGTATATGTAATATACCACTCAGACCTCAAGCCATTCCCAACACAATATTCCTTCGCATCAAACCAACGTCCAACATGGGCAATCCGTCCTGCAGTGGTTATGCTGACCACAAATATCGACTCAAGATTCTGTCGATTCTCATTCATTGAAATCCATGCATATTCTATTCCAACAAACCAAGCCATCACCCACGGTCGATTGCTGCATAACAATCGACTCAATGAATCCCACACATAAGACATCCAGCATACATCACAAACTTATTAAAGCATCGCATCATTGTTATTCTTTTTGGTATCTTTTAGAAATTCAACAAAGCACACATATCACAGCCCACATATTTAGACTTATTGTATGGAATATCCAGTGAGAGGTTAGAATGATTAACGGACTTTCAGTCAAGAGAACAACTTAGAATAGTTTGGAAGCAACACAGAATAATTGCAGAAGCACTATGAGTCATCATAGAGGCAACTTTAATTTCATCGCGGAAGCAACTTTGAGTATTCGCGGAAGCAACTTTGATTCACCGCGGAAACAACTTTGAATAATCGTGGAAGCAATCTTTGAATCATCGCGGACGCAGCTTAGAATCATCTTAGTAGCAACATTGATTCGAAACAAATCGAATAGGAATCCAAGGACGTAAAGCCGTGCTTTGATACCATTATGTCACGCCCCGATCTCGGAGGATCGAAAACTAGCCACTGGGCGTGATGCCGTACAAGTCTAGATTGCACTTGTACAAGGCAAAACCATTACAGTTCCTGGTATTTCTCAGAAAATATCGACAACACAGCAAAACCAAGCAGATGAATTAAAGTCACACAAGATATTGAAGAAATGTATCTCTTTATTGATAATCATAATGGATTACAAGACTTGCAGCGGAATACAGAGTTTACAATTGATTACAAGACTCTTGAATAGCCAACTGAATGTATACACTTGCCCTTTAGGCTACAAATGAATATACCGACTTCTTTACAATGACTTGCCAATTTGGCTACAATCTCACTGGTACATCTGAGTTCCACTGTTCCATACATTATGTCCCGTATAGCAGAAGACATCGTCTTGAAGAAGAGCTTCTGCACACCCATCCAATTCATCGATGCCAAGCACTGATTCACAGGATTTCCCCCAAGCAAACACCTGTAATATTGTCCACAACGTGGGTCAGTACATCATCAATGTACTGGCGAGCGGTGCTGGCCCAACTCACCTAAGAAGACAACACTAAGTAATCATGTTACAGAACATTATTAACAGTGGTCTTTCTCGTTGCCTTAGGGTCAATTTTTATGTTATAGCCGACAAGAAGTAAAGCATACAAATCTCATAGCCAACATAATTTAAAGCATACAGTTATCATCCTTTGGTGATTCTTATCCACGGTCGTGTAGCCATCCCTGTACATTTATAATACTTACTCTGCCTGCACAAGACATTGTTAGGAACAATATCATGATTCAATATAAATATCACCGTTCAGGTGATTCTTACCAACAGCCGATATCCTTTCCTGTATTTGAGTAATAACTTACTCTGCCTGCATAAGACATCATTAGCACCTGACCTATCTATATGAAGGTTACTGGCGACACGCCATCCTGGACCGTCTTACAGGTATACAGCGCCCTTGCCAGTGCAGGTAGCTAGCCCCACTGCAAGTCCTGTATACCGTGCTACTACTTCAGCATTGGTTTCCCCCAGGACGAACCGGGTTCCATGGCCCAGGAATACCGTTCGAGAAGCCACCTTGTCGACAAGTTGTCCATGACCATGCAACTATATGCAACTTATCTAAGAAGAAAACATATAATGCATGATAAGAAAAACTAAGTAATCAACCACCATTCTCGTTCATATTACCATCTTGCCATCTAGCCATCTTGCCTTGAGCCAATGCTCATATTATCATCTGTCCAATCCAGGGTCTTGGCGTAATCAACATTCTACATCGACGACAGGATAATAGAATGTTATTACCCAATCCTTTTGTCACATCTTTGATACTATACATCTTTCCAACCAAATTCAATGTACTCACCGCCCAATTCCTGGGACTTAGCATATGTTTAGCATTCATTCATTTGAATGCAATTCAAGCATACTCACTGTCCAGTTCATGGGTCTTAACATCTGTTTTGCCATCTATTCATTGAGCCAAAGCTCGATATACTCACCGCCCAAGTATTTGGGACTTTGCCTCCACCTGTCATGTAATTCATCACAATATCGTACAAGCATACAATTCATTTAGCCACAGTTTACGTTCAGGTGATTATTATCTTTCATTATCTTTCCAAATTCCATGCAAGGTGTTATTGAGCAACACAATAAGAAACATAGCACACTATCCTTTATTTTAAGCGTGAAGCTAAAGGATCTTTGAAGGGTTCAACACTACTCACATTCATAGGACAATTCTCGCCACGATCGCATAGCCTTCCAAGCGATCCTTCGCATAATCCCAAGTCCAACAAGGCTTCATCGAACCAACCATCCAACATAAGGCATCTTGCGGGTCGGGGCACTACAGGTTCTGGCACATTTTCGGTGCAAAGCGGGTCCAACGGCAGACACTATTTTAGCCTAAAATTACCATTTTGCTCCTATGTCCAGAATTTGACCTATGGGTAGTCAAACTTAGATATTTTTCTTATGCCGAAAACGTTGGTGATGTATGTTTCAGCATCCGAAATCGTTTGCGAAAGTTCAGCTTTCGTGGCTCATTAATTTGACTAGTTGCTTATTGGGATGTGGTCGATTCTATACCAGACAAGTATACCTTGCCATATATACAGTATTTTACATGCATACTTTTCTTTATTTCTATTTGTACATATCTTTTTTCTGTTATGTACTTGTTGCTTTACCATATTTTATTTTCATGTTTTACCATATCACCTGCCTTTTATTTTCTTTTATGTACTTTCATAGTTATTCGTGTCAGTGCCTTGTTACGTATCATGATATGTTCTCCATTCTCGATCGTTCGTATGCACCTTGCTACGATAGAGACTCTATATAGGACTTGCACCCTAGATCATTATCGATGTTATTAGTACCTAGCTATTGACAAATCTCGGTCGTTAGTACGCATCGTGTTGTGATTGAGACTTTGTATAAATAGTTAGCACGCCCCGTGTTGCTTTCTATAGGACCGTTAGCTCGTGTCACGCTGCGGTTTTACTCGACATTACCTTGTAGCCTTGACTAGTAGCATTACTCATACTCCTGTGTCATCACTTGTGCGTTTACGCTATCTTTATTTCATTATCCTTCCACTGCATATTATTTACTATTATTAGTGGCATGTATATTATGTATCTTGCTAGTCCCCTGAGAACCTGGTGATCTTTCTAGGTATTAGATGATGTTATCAAGGTAGAATACATTGTAGGATGTTGAGTGCTTCTCCAAGATTTCAGATATATTTAGTTGATGCTATTATTATTCTCTTCCTTATTTATATTTCGTCATATATTTGGCACATGCTGTTATTATAATCTAGTCTTTTACAAGCTTTATTTTTCTTCTAGCTTGTTCATGATACATGTATTATTGGGGATCTAATCTAATACATTTACCTATTCTAGAATCAGTGTATGACGGTTTGATCAACCTTACTGCACTTGATTCGTCATTTTTATCAATATTTATTAGATTGAGATATAGTTGATTTAGAACAATATGACAGCTTATACGTACTCGAGCTGGGCTGAAGTCCTCTCGATACGTAGCTGGCATGTACACGATCTCCTAATCCAACGTATTTTGGGATTGGGGCATTACAAAGTTGTATCCTTTTACTCTGTTGTTCAAATATCTGTAATGATGCACATGATCAATAAAAAAATATATCATTTCTGCGACAAGTCATGTTATTCAATTTCTCTGCCTAATCTCTATTACAAATCTTTGTTGAACCTCGTTATATTCAAATGTACATGAGCATGTGCCTTGTACAAGCGCAACTTAGGTTTCTACGACATCACGCATGGTGGCGACTTATCGATTCGGCGAAATCGAAGCGTGACATATTGCTATCAGAGCACAGTTGTACATCCTTTGGCTTTTCGTCTTAAAATTCAAAAATTCGAACCAAGTTTCCTTGAATTGAACCCTTGACCTCATGTCTAAAATATGAGTTGTTACATACATTGAGTCTATAATATTTTGTGAGACTAATGTAAGTTGCCTTCTTTTGGCAGAGATAGCGAGCAAAAATAATTCGAGTACTTCGAGTGGCTCTAGTAGCTCAATGGCTGAACGCTCGATCGACACGATGGAGCAAATACTACGCATGGTAGAAGCATAACACAAGCAAGTTGAGGTACGACAAACTCAGTTTGAAGCACGATTTGAAGCTCAATTCAAGGTACAACAGAAGCAGATTGATACCTTGCAGCAGATTTCAGACGACCGTGGTCAACAATAGTCACTCTACAACCACACATTCCATAACTAACCATATGAACCAATCGAGCAAAGTCGACCCAGAAGAACCCCAACTTGCACAAGAGAAGAGTTCCACCTTCGAGATATCAGAATTTAAGAAGGTGTGCAATAATTCATTCAAGGGAATCGAAGATCCTCCAGTGGTGTTAGATTTGCTAGAATCATGATTCCTTTAGGTAGGGAGGACATGTACCCTACTTGATATGGACATCATGAGGGTGATAATAGACATCACAACAGATCAGAGCTAGACCTGCATGATATTCAGGAGATGCTTAGTATTAGTTATTCTTTAGTAGTTGTTAGGCGTAGTACTTTCCATTTCATTTATCTATTTTAGCGTGTATGTTCCCGAGGAGACTTATTTCATGTATTATGTTGGTGGAACTTTAGTTGTATTTGTTATGGAGACATTAGTTGATGGATTAGTATTATTTTAGTCAAGGCAGTCATTTCTCGCTTTCCATATCTTTATGTTATAGTATTTTCTGTTGAATAGGTTAGATTAGTATATTATGTGATTATTTTTCTATTGGATTTTCTGGATATTACTTGATGATTATGAATCATCTTGAGGTATAGACCTCCGATGTCGTGACGTAAGCTTGATGTACTCACGCACTCGCACACAATCATCTGGAACGAATCGTGACATTTCCCAAATGGGGGTATTCATCCATTGATCGATCAACAGATTATAGAGAAGCTTCTCTAGAATCATTGAGTGGTTAGGCCAGTCGATCTCCTCTGAACTAGTATTGGCTTTGATGATTCAAGATGAATCTTAGAAAAAAGAGAGTGAGGCGAAGAGGGCGTAGCAAGTGCCTCGGCCGATCATCCAATTCGCTTATGTGAAACAAGGGTTAGAAACAACTGTCCTACTAGGTTAGAAAGAATTGTTTTCCTCACCACAACCCTCTTTAATTGGTGCCAACAATGACCGTATTTCCTTGGGCTACTAGAAACAACATCCACATCATGTGAGGAGAATAGAGGGACTTGGGTCATGTGTAAGGCCAAGAGCCATATGGTAGTCTCCTATTAGCTATAGCCAATTTCGTACAACCCCTCCTTCAAGCAACTACATTTATTAAATGATACATATGAAACGTTATTATAATTTAAGCTTAAGTTGTGGGCGATCTCCATCTCTCTCACATGCAATAGCTTTCTGTGTGTTAGTTATATAGATAATTAAAGATAACTATGGAAAATCACTCATTTCTTATGTCTGGGGAAATGAACAAGAACAAAAAAATTCCCAAAAGGAAAAAGAAAAATATAAAAAATAATAGTTCCTCCACCTATTCCAAGGATTCACTTTCCCACCCCCAATTATTCACTTTCTTTTCTAATTTTTCTAACCTTTCCGAACACCAGAAAGAAAAATTGATAAAATTTACAATTTTCCGAGGGAAAGGGAAGAGCAAAGAATTCCTTTATTTTTCGCGAACCAAGCGAGGCCTAATGTATCAAATCATCATTTGTTGCATCAATTCAACCATTTACATCATACCAAATATCATATCAGCAGCAATACAAATTATACAACAAATATTGTATGTATTTCTATTTATAGGCAGCCAAAGCTCAAACATCCCCTTAGGATCCTTCGTGTACACCCCATCATTGAATCCCGGTTCTCCCTCACAAGCAGTATAAATTTGCACCTCAAAAGGTTCACCGTTTTAATTGTTCTTTCCCCAATAAACAGGCCTGTAATGATACAACAGCATCCAGAGCATGTCTTCACTGTTTGATATTCATAGTGACCCCATTGGTAAAGTACAAAAAAATAGTATTGGGAATTGCATAATATTAGTGTTACAGTGAGTGCGGATGTTGTATAGGTCAACATTGTTACTTAACAAATAGGAAAATTTGCCATATGGCTCAAAACTAGAGACTTGTACTTTCTTCTCTCTAAATTACATGTCAATATAGGTGTAATTTATTCGACCAAAAATTATCCATTCTCGTTGAAAAATAAATATAACTGCTTTCATGTATAACAGCTTCCGATATTAGATATTCCCCATCTTAGCATTTCCATGATATATCCATAGAAACCTAGTTTCTCGTCGTACCCTGGCCTCAATAATTTCCAATGGAGAACAAAAAGTTTTCACCTCCTCTTAGGTTTACTCCGAGCCTTAACCGTCTTTTCAAGGTTCCTAATCCGCTGACTGATAACAGCAGATGAAGAAACCTTCTGATCTGGGGATTTTGATGGCTCAGATAGTTTAGCTGCTATTGGAGATGCTAGCGAAGATAGTAACTTTGATCCCCCGAAAAAGGAAAAGTTTGGCTGTGATGCAGGAGTAGGCTGTGGAACTCTTTCAGGAAGATTCAAGAACTTCCTCACTGGCGGGCGTCTGATTACTGTTCAAAGAAACACGAGAAATCATCATCACGAAAGAAATAAGAAAACCCTATCAGTAAAAGACCAGAAATAAAACAATGCTTGAATCTTGAGAGAACTTACTGAAACCATATGCAAGGGAAAACATGTTAGATGTAATCCAATAACAAAAGATGGCCTGGCAAAGATACAGAATTTGATCAGTACAAAACTCAAAATAGGAAAATAAAGTGCATGAAGGACACTTTCAGCAGCAATGCATAACAAGAGCAAAAATCAATAGTGTCATGTGAACACAACATAAAGTAAGCGAGAATCATGCATATTATGAAGCGCAAATCAATAGCAACTAGCAAGAATGCTGGGTTAAATATTAGACTAAGTATAAACTGTGAATCGCCAAAAGGATTTTATGCCAGATCATATCATGATAATCCAGTTGATCTTGTATAACTCTGCAACTGATTCCATAAATCCCCCTCTTTCAAGTTTTTACAATGTGAAACCCTACTTGGTCCAAATACGATATGATGGTATTTGAGATGGTCAATGTTAGGCACCTTGTGGTCAAGTGTCTCACTACCTAAAACCTACTCTCTTCTCCAACAACCACAGCCAAGCTGAGGGCTAACAATCCAGCTTCTCTGAGAAAATGGTAAGCTTCTAATGCCGATGTTGAAGGAACAGTCTAGGTGTCTCCAGGTATGTTGTGAAAAGCGCGCTTAAGCGAGATTTAGAACTAGGGCGCCTCGCTTAATGAATTTTCGTCCCAGAAAAGCGATCAGCGCTTAAGCGCACTTAGGCGTCGCTTAGTAGCGCCTCGCCTCACTTAACTTTTTTTTTTTTTTAACAAATTGAACCAAATCTTTTGTTATATACATATTTGGATAGTTGGAAAACTTTAAGTAGGAATTTTAGAGACAACTTTTATGTTTGATGGTATTTTGATGACTATGTAGTATGTATGCATTGTGTGGCTTGTAGTTTGCATTTTGATTCTAGTATTTATATTGTTACTTTGATTGATTGATAATTGGTATTGTTATTCATGCATATACTAGTAGGATTGTATGAAAAAATATTAAAATTTATGTATATATACTATATAGAATATTTTACATGCAGGAGCAAAAAAAAAGTGAGGCGTTAACTAAGCGCCGCTTAAGCGCTATTAAGCGAGGCGACAGCCTCGTAGCCTCGCCTCGCCTTACGCTTAATACAACATAGCTCCAGGTAGAACTAGGTGATGATTGGCCATCCATTCTTCCCCATCGCATGGAAATGCAAGCTTCACGCCCCGGACGTAAGATGCAAGGACATCTCTTGCCACAGTTTTGGGGGTTTTCGCTCGAACCTGTAGGTCAAAGGCGATGGAATCTCTCAATAGTTTGAACAGAAGAAGAGGTTGTCCCGTCAGACCACCTAGCCTCATCTAGGTGACATTCAGAAAGGGTCATGCATCGGAGGTAGTGAAGTGACCATCATTGTTCAAGGGATCAGTCAGCCTAGATAAGAAAGGGGTTGTCGAATGTAGAGCAATTCAGGATGTTACCTCCTTTCTTATCTACCCCAGTGATTTTCCGACTTTGATATACAAGCAAAACCATCATGTGCCTACTTTGACTGATGATTTTATTAGTCCCGGAGCGTAATTTTTCGATAGAAAACTGAAATTATGCAACACTTTGAAGAAGGTGCACTACAGAAATCCCGGAGGATTCTGAGAAAACGAACACTAATGTGTCACTTCGAAGAATGCACAGTAGAATTCGTAGCAGCAGCAGCGAAAGTCCACTAACATTTTCTGATTAGATCAGAAACGTTCTTGTTTAGAAAGAGATAAAAGTGGATGAACAGAAATAGTGAAATAGCCTGCTGGGGTGAATGATCATCGGCGCTCAAAGTTTGATTCGCCCCCCACGAACAGCTTTCAGGAACCAGCAAGTTCGACGGAGAACTTTGGAACACTCCGCTCTTCTGACTCCTCGGATGGCACGGAACTCTGCTCTCAAAGTACCTCTCTTCTCTGCTCTGAACTTAGAGAATTTCGTAAGAAAATTTCTGATGATCTGAACTCTATACTGAGAGAGAAGAGAGGGACTTTATATAGGTGCGCCTAGTAACTGCTCGGTATGCAGAACGTTCAGGATGTGGAAAAAATCGCTCAAATCGTGCAGACACGATTGAGCCAACTGGCGCATAGCGCGCGCTAACAGCGCACATCGCGCACAATCGCGTACTGTTGCGCCAACTGCGCACATGCGCACTACGCGCCAACTGCGCGCCAACTGGCAACGCCATCAGGCCGCGCCAACTGGCGCACCATTGGGCCTCGCCACTGGACAGCGCCAATTGATCGCGTCATCTGGCCGCGCGATCAGACCACGCGAACGAGCGCGCGATCGGCTGCGCAGAGGCTCGTGCAACGTGCGCAACTTAAACGCACTATGCACCTAGCGACGATGCTAATGTGCAAAGTGTGCCAACAAAACGCCACATTACGTCTCATGAACCCATGAGCCCGAGTCCGAGTCGCTAAGGGCTTACCTCCAAAGAAAATTAATTTCTAAGAGCAAAAAGCATTAATGTTTTAACATGGAGTATTATCCTTACCTCCTAGTAAAATTACCCACATGGTTCCCTGCTTAGGGTCACCACCCCATGTGCATATCTTAACAACACACACCAAGTATATATTGAGATACACTTCATGGTACTTTTCCAATGTGGGACTAAATAACACTAGGCATATATTGAAAGCAAGCTTTCTCTGCATGTTCAAGGAAAAGCTCCAACACTCCCCCACATATCTCGATATATGAATTTGAGCGTTCCCCACAGTAACTGTCCATCATGCATTAGGATAGATGTCGTTGAGGACTTGAATCTTCCCGCATGGGTCAAACAACAGACTATAATACAAGAATGGACTAAGCCTTGAATTTTGTACCATAGTTGTAATTCTTTCCACTCACATAATGTAGTTACATGTGCTTCTGGCTGTATATTAAAGGCCATGTGCCAGCCTGATTTCAGTGTATTATTTTAGGCGTCTACAAGTTTGCCCTCAAGAGACGGCCTGCTATATCTGTCCATACACTATAAGTGAGTTCTTTATTAAAGAGACATGGCATGAAGCCTTGTGCTTCCCTTGCGGTGCTATGCCGCTATGACATGGCTTAAAGTCGAGACTTTATCCCTACCGTGGAACCTCATCGTAGTGTCATACTACTGTAGCATGAGGTCACAAACCTCTTTGTAGTGTCAAACTACCCAGCATGAAGCCTTAGGCTTCCTTGCGGTGGTACGCCGCAATGACATGGCTTGCAAGGCCGAGGCTTTACCCCTATCTGGGTACCTCATCGTGGTGTCGTGCCACTGTAACATGAGGATATCCTCTCCTTTGTAGTGTTGTCTACAACTCTTTAATTTCATCATACAGCATTAGACTACATGTCTATTTGCGGTGCTACGCCACTGTGACTTAACTTGCAAAGCCGAGACATTACCCCTACCTAGGAACCTCATGGAGTCACCCCACTGTAGCATGGAGTTACACTCCTTGTAGTGCTGTGCTACCGTGCTTCCTGTAAAGCACACCAGACATTCACTTTGTCTGAGAACTCATTAAGGCGTTTAAGCCATCCTCATCACAGGATCCATTTTTCGTAGAAAACATCTAGTAGACAACAGTGGTTGTAGGTCCGTAACCTTTCCTTGCCACAGAGGACATGTATCCATTGTTCCTGATATTTTTTCAGTTAGTGGTCCTCCCTTGAACCAAAAGCTAGATGCATAGTAGATTTTTCTTTGAACTAATAGCATAAAATTTTATGACAGGATTGCAATAACATAATATCAGAATACCTTCAAGCCCATTTTACAAGCTGTCTTCGACGAGCTGGCGCTTGAGGCCATTTGTGAACGGATCCGTCAGGTTCTCCTGACTCCGAACATCAATCACTGCAATGACACCTCTCTTGATAAGATCGTGCACTGCCATGTGCTTTAACCGCACAGTTCTCTTCTTTCCGTTGAAGAGATTATTTGATGCCACCGCCGCAGTCGCCTGGTTATCGCAGTATATCGGAATCACCGGTATTTGCGCCCTAACCACTGGAAGATCATACATGAGCTCCCGAAGCCATTCTGCTTCCTCCGCTGCGGTATCAAGTGCAAAGAACTCAGATTCCATGGAGGAACGAGAGAGCATAGTCTGCTTCTTCGACTTCCACGATATAGCAGCTCCACCTATTGTGAAAATGAATCCACTTGTGGACCTCTCGCTTTCCAACTCTGAGCACCAGCTGGCATCACTGAAGCCTTCTACTACCGGCGGATCTCCGCTGTAGTGCAGTGTATATGTTTGGGTCTTCTTGAGATATCTTATTACCCGTTTCACAGCTTTCCAGTGCTCAACGCTTGGGTTGCTCATGAAACAACTCAGCATTCCCACGACGAAAGCTATGTCAGGCCTTGTGGCAGTAGCATACATCAAACTCCCGAAGACGCTTGCATACTCCAGCTGCCCGACGCTTTCCCTTGAATTAGGCTTCAGCTTCATATCACACATGTAAGGCGTATCAATCACTGGAAGATCCTGATACCCGTAGCGTATGATCTTCTCAATATAATGAGACTATGACAACGCCAGTCCAGTTTTCGTCCGGATGATCTTGATCCCTAAGATCACATTAGCTTCCCCCAAGTCCTTTATACTGAACTTAGTCGAGATAAACTTCTTTGTCTCCGTGACATAGCCCATATCCATACCTAGGTTCAGCATGACATCCACGTACAGACAAACGATTACACCTCTTCCATCAACGAACTTTGTGTAAACACAATTGTCCGTCTCGCTGACCCTCTAGCCATTTGACCTTATAATCTTGTCTAACTTTCCATGCCACATCTTGGGAGCCTGTTTAAGATCGTACAAGGATTTCATCAACTTGCAGACTTTGTCTTCAAGACCCTTAACGACAAATCCCTCTGGCTGTTGCATGTAAATCTCTTCGGTCAGTTTGCCATTCAGGAAAGCTGTTTTTACATCCATCTGATGTATCACCAACTTATGTATTGCTGCGAGAGCAATTAACATTCTGATGGTGGTCATCTGGGCTACTGGAACATACGTGTCGAAGTAGTCGATCCCCTGCTTCTGAGAAAACCCCTTGGCTACCAGCCTAGTCTTGAACTTGTCAATAGTTCCATCTGCTTTCATCTTTTTCTTGAAGAACCATTTGCATCCGATGGATTTTGCTCCTTCAGGAAGATCAACCAACACCCAAGTGTTATTGGAGGTGATTGAATCAATTTTACTGTCTATCGCCTCCTTCCAGAAAACAGCATCTCTGGTCTTCATCGCCTCATCATAGGTAAGCGGATCTGCTTCCACATGATAGGTGACAGTCATTTCTGATTCCTTCGGCCTCCTCGCTCGCTTAGTTGACGGCTCAGCGAGCTCTTGTTCAACAGTTGTTTCAACAACTTCTTGGACTACGTTTTCATTGGAAACTTCAGTTTCCTGCGCACCCTCATTGTTCTCCGGAATATCCGCAAGAACAATGTTCTTGTGCCTTGCAAACTTATCTTCAAAATATTCTGCGTCGCGAGATTCAATATGATTTGATTCAATATCAAGAAATCTCCGAACATCACTATTCTCGGCATAACCCAAGAAGATCGTCTTCGTAGTCCTGTCCCGAGCTTCTGAATCTTCAGATCTGGGAGCTTCACATATGTCAGACACCCCTACACTCGAATGACATTCAAGTTAGGTCCGACTTTGAACCAAAGTTCATGAGGAGTGACGTCTGAAGTTGCATGCGGCACTCTATTCAGAATAAAAGTAGCCGTCAATGCAGCTTCTCCCCAGTAGCATTTTGGAAGACCCGCAGTCAACAGCATTGAGTTTATCATTTCTGTCAACATTCTGTTCTTCCTTTCTGCTACTCCGTTAGATTGAGAAAAGTAGGGAGCAGTAGTCTCGTTGACAATTCCATGTTCTTTGCAAAACGATGCAAATTCATGAGACCGATACTCTCCACCTCGATCACTTCTTATTCTCTTGAGTTGTCCAGTTTGCCGTTCAGCCTCGTCTCTGAACTCTTTGAACTTCTCGAACGCTTCGTCTTTAGCCTCGAGCAAGTAGATAAACGCGTATTTTGAGAAGTCATCAATGAAAGTTATGAAATACTTTATCCCGACTTTTGTAGAGAACTGTTTGAAGTCACAGATATCGGAGTGTACCAACTCCAGAAGATCTGTGCTTCGATTAACCCGAGAAAAGGATTTTCTTGTGATCTTTGTCTGAGCACACACTTCACATTTCTCTACCTTACTCTCACATTTGGAGATAAGTCCTAGACTAGACATTCTGTTTATTCTTTTACAATGAACATGTCCTAGTCTATTATGCCACAACTCAAGAGTATAACCAGAATAAGTGATTGCATTAATAACATTGGACTGATTCACAAAACATTCCTTCGATATAAAATAATTTTCCGAAGTATGTTCCCTTTATGGACATCACCATCTGGCCAGCATTAATGTCCATCCTTAGGCTTGCGTTACAGAGTAGGCCTCCAGAGATCAGGTTCTTTGCGATAGCAGGTACATGCTTCACACCTTGAAGCGTCAGAGACTTGCCTGAAGTCAGCTTCAACACCACCGTCCCGATCCCTTGCACTTCAGCTTGTGCCTGGTTCGCTACCATAACAACTTCAGAAGTTGGTGTGTATGTGGTGAACCATTTCTTACTTGAACAGACATAGCAAGTGGCATCAGTGTCTACCCACCAGTCAGAAGTCGGCCCCCACCGTAGTGACCTGAGCAATCATTGCAATCATCAGTGATTATTGAAACCTTACTAGGCTCACCTTTCTCTGATTGCTTGGGCTTAAATTTGCATTCACTCTTGAAGTGGCCCTTCTTGTCACACTTAAAGCAAGCCAAATGGGACTGTGGCTTCTGTTGCTTGAAGGAAGTCCCCTTCACTTTTAGATTGTTGGGATCCTTCTTCTTACTGTAGGAAGCCGCCTGTTTTCCCTTACATTCCTTGGTGTGAACCAAATTGGCGTTATCCATCTGTTTGGACAGAGCGTCCACCTTCAGTTGAGCCCTCATCTAGTCCTCAACATAGATTTCTTGCAGGTGATCTTCGAGACTGATCTCCAGTTTCTTCCTATGCATGTTTGCATAGAACTTGCTCCAACCAGCGGGGAGCTTAGAGACGATCCCTCAAACAACAAACTTGTCGGTAAGAGGCATCCCCTCATCTTCCAACTTGTCGCAGCTTCAGTAACTCCTTCACCTGCGGCAGCATAGTCTTTTCGTCTTCAAAGAGCCACTTTGTGATATTTTTCAACCACAAATATTTTGCTCTTGTTTTTATCATCTTCGTACAGTTTTTCCAGAGATTCCCATCTCTCTAGCAATAGTTTTCTTAGAATATGATTCTGCCAGGGAGTCCTCCATAGCATTAAGAATAAGAAGCCTACAGAGGCTATTCTCTCTTCTCCATTTGGTCTGACTTTTAGTAGCACCAGTAATTGCGACTGCAGACCCAGTTTCTGGATCAGTCGGTTCTTCCTCGGTTAGCACGTGGTCAACTTCAGCAAGTTGAAGATTAAGGCTAACCTTCCTCTTCCAGACTTGGAGGTGCTCTCCATCAAATTTCTCTAACTTCCCAAAGTTAGGATCGATGAGAGAAGCACGAACGTTTTCCATCTTGTGAAAATCAAGCTTTGAGATTTTTAGTCTCGGAGCGTAATTTTTCGATGAAAAACCGAAATTATGCAACACTTCGAAGAAGGTGCACTACAGAAATCCCGAAGGATTCTGAGAAAACGAACATTAATGTGTCACTTCGAAGAAGGCACAATAGAATTCGTAGCAGCAGCAGCGAAAGTCCACTAACGTTTTCTGATTAGATCAGAAACATTCTCGTTTAGAACGAGATAAAAGTGGATGAACAGAAATGGTGAAATAGCCTGCTGGGATGAATAATCACCGACGCTCAAAGCTTGATTCGCCCCCACACGAACAGCTTCCAGGAACCAGCAAGTTCGACGGAGAACTTCGGAACACTCCGCTCTTCTGACTCCTCGGATGGCGCGGAACTCTGCTCTCAAAGTACCTCTCTTCTCTGCTCTAAACTTAGAGAATTTCGTAAGAAAATTTCTGATGATCTGAACTCTATACTGAGAGAGAAGAGAGGGACTTTATATAGATGTGCCTATTAACTGCTCGGTATGCAGAACGTTCAGGACGTAGGAAAAACCGCTCCGAACGTTCTGTAACCGATCAAATCGTTCACAGACACGATTGAGCCAACTGGCGCACAGCACGCGCCAATTAGCGCATAGCGCGCGCTAACAGCACATAGCGCGCGCAATCGCGCACCGTTGCGCCAAATGCGCACTACGCGCCAAATGCCGCGCCAAATGGCACGCCAGTGGGCCGCGCCAGTGGGCGCGCCACTGGGCAGCGCCAATTGGTCGCGCCATCTGGTCGCGCCATCTGGCCGCGCGATTGGGCCACGCGAACAGGCGCACGATCGGCTGCGCAGAAGCGAGCGCA
The DNA here is from genome assembly GCA_029216955.1 of Iris pallida. Classification (NCBI taxonomy): domain Eukaryota; kingdom Viridiplantae; phylum Streptophyta; class Magnoliopsida; order Asparagales; family Iridaceae; genus Iris; species Iris pallida. Next base: position 112,819 of record JANAVB010006531.1, on the reverse strand, counting down.
ACGAGCGCAACTTAAACGCACTATGCGCCTAGCGACGATGCTGACGTGCTAAGTGCAAAGTGCGCCAACAAAACGCCTCATGAGTCCAAGTCCGAGTCCGAGTCGCTAAGCCCCTACGGGACTTAGCTCCAAAGGAAATTAATTTCCAAGAGCAAAAAGCATTAATGCTTTAACATGGAATCTTATCCTTACCTCCTAGTAAAATTACCCCCATGGTTCCCTCCTTAGGGTCACCACCCCAGGTGCATATCTCAATAACACATACCAAGTATATATTGAGATACACTTCATGGTGCTTTTCCAATGTGGGACTAAATAACACTAGGCATGTATTGAAAGCAAGCTTTCTCTACATGTTCAAGGAAAAGCTCCAACAGATTTTATGATCTTCATGAAAGCCAGCACTCTACTACATCCAATATCAAAGAACTTTTTATCTTGGTTTTCTCGTCTTTCACCCGACTCACTCAGCATGAGCTAGTTCACTCTACCAGATGTCGGAAGAGGACTTCGACTCCATGAAGGACGATACGAGATATGACACATTGAAACTGTCTTCTGAAATGGTAACTAAATTCTTTTAGAAGACGAGTTCCCACCCGTGGCTATAGGATTACCTGTCAGCTCGTCCTCAACCATATTTTCGATGCAACAAGCATTACACACATTGGAGCGGAGACAAGAGAAAGATAAAGATCAACTCTATCCTCCGGATGCGGTCAAGGAAACTCTTAGTGAACTCGTCCACTAAAATAAAGATTGCACAGGTTTTTACTTCTATCTTATACTATAAGCATACAGTGTAAGTACAGTGATCTCTGAAAGAGTACAACATTGAAAGTAACGAACTTGGGATCGATGACAATTATAAATCAATTATGTAAAAGATCTCTTTTTCATGTTCACGCGGGAGTGCCAAGGCCATCGAAGTCAGAGGAGTCTGGGTGTGAGTTTGCTTACTTATAGGGTTCCAGATGGATAGACATGTTTAAGACATAAAAATAACAATTAGTTTACTATAAAATAAAGACTATTAACTTAGGGATTTCATCCCCTCACATAATTTGAATTCTCTGACATTTTATCTAAAATCCATAGTGCGATGAAACAATTTTGTCAACTAATAGTCGTCTTTCAACCATATCATTCAATCTTTTTGTCGCCTCCTAGCACTTCACAATGCACACAATCGGGTGAAACATAAATTAGGATGCATGAACTATATTATTATCCTTACCCGTGAACTAGATTTTTTTCTGGCAATCAAACATAGGTCCGTAGACTTTCTTTGAGATGGAACCAAAGTAAGACAGTGCAACAAGGAGGCTGGCTATGCTTTAGTTGGATATAGTATAGTCGTGATTGCATAAGATTCTTCTTTACTCTATTGAAGTGAAGGATGAGGGCCCTGAATCGGAGTCCAAGCCGAAAAAATAGGTTTTTCTCCACCGACCACAGATGAATGTTGGCTCAGGATGGTAACTTTATGCACATCCAGGGTTAACCTTTTGGCAAGTGGAAGTGGTGTGCACACTGAGGTTCATGTACATGCACAGGTCATTTCCTAACGGATGTGGCTGGGGCACGACAAATAGTATCAGAGCCACCTAGTGGTTTTGGGTTACACGGGGTGAGATTGGGCCACTCACACAGGTTGTGACAGGATGTCACATTTTTAAGGAAAAATTCTGAAAACCCAATAATTGGCCCAAATCGGGTATGGATGATAGTTTGATTGCTATATATTCTAGTGCTTTGGTCTCATAAGTACTCAAGTTGAACATTTTGGAAAGTAGATAAGCAAGCTGTGTGCACAAGGAGGCCCATACACAAGTCTTGTCCTGGCATACCTATAGGTCATAGCATAACATACAACAAATGGGTCGAAACCTGAATGCACAAATACATCCATATAAAGTTGTTGACGACTTCAAAGATGACTTTCGATAATACATCGACATCCGTTTGGTTGTAGATTTACGTTAAGAAGTAAAAAGATCATTACTGTAGATAATAGACTAAACAAATTGTAGAATGCAACCCAAGAATGGTAGTTTGTATTCCATATATATATATATATACACAAAAGTATTGCCCCAATTCTCTCCATAATTACATGAGATGGATTTCAGGAATCCATGTATGTTATACATATATTTTGTGAATCTCTAAATATAGAATACATTTATATATTGAATACAATTGTGTGCAATCTTCCATCTCTCTCTAAACATGGAAGGCAATCATGTGTGATCTTTCATCATGATCCTTCACCGCCCCCCCCCCCCCCCCCAACACGCGCAAGAATGAGCAAGCCATTTGGTGAAAATGTCTACCAATTGACCTCTTATGGGAACATAATGGATACGCAGTGCGGCGAGTGGGAGGAGCTCGCCAAAAAGTGATAGCCTATCTCGATATAGCAAGTTTAAGCATGAAAGACCGATTTTTTTTGCCATTTGAAGGATGGAGAGATTATCACATTTGGCTAGGAGAATGTCGCGATGGTATGACGAACTATCGAAAAAGGTATCCAAACAAGCGGAATTCAACAACAGTAATGGCAAGGGCACGATGCTCAACTTCAATACTAGACCGGGACACATTTGATTGTTTCTTAGCGGTCCATGAAAAGAGATTTGGTCCCAAAAGATACATGTCCTGGTGGTGGAACGCCGATCATCTAGATCACCCACCCAGTCGACATCCGAAAAAGCACAAAGAATAAAATCCGAGGAAGACTGTAGAGGAAGTCGTTGAGAAATGGCGCCTTTTACATAGCGAAGAATGTGTTCAACTGCTTGATGGGATGCATGTAGTTGATGCATAAAGTGACATGTTTATTGACAACAAATGTGATTTCAGGAAGTGAGGTATTACATCATCCAACCACGCTACAGTAAGTCATAACATCTGAGAGGTTCGCCCACCAAGACAGTCGGGAATAAGACGTGACCAGTGTAAGGTAAAACTTGCAATTTTCCATATTGAATTTTTGCAGCAACTCGGAGGTATAACGAGCTTGCGACAAGTATAGAAAATTATTTGAACAGGAGGCCTCAATTCCGAAAAAAATAAGGTCTCCCAACTGCCGACATAAAGTCTAAATAAAAGACTATCACTGAATCATCACTCCCAATGATGATGAGATATCCACATAAAAAAAATTGTAGATGTGGAGGTATGTAGAATAAAGAGGGAGGCATCACTACGACTATTGAGGAAGCCATGTTGCATAAGGAATAAATGTATACGTTCTTTATGTTATTAAAGGCAACGCCTAGACGTACATGTAAAAATTGTTGACTCACCTTGGATTAGTTTTTCCCAGTTGTGGCGATGGCTACCCAGGCGACCGTCTAGGGTCGTCTAGGAGACCGCCTAGGGTCGCCTAGAACTTTGAAGTTACATAACTTTACAGTGACAGCAGAGAAGTACCCAAGTTCTAGGATGACACCTAGGTGGCGCCTAGACGCCCATGGCGAGTCGGGTGGCATGCCGCCTCGTCTCGCCTACCGCTCAGAACAACATAGTACATGTTGGAACTACGCACGAGGGAATTGGTTCAATCCATAAAGTAAGTGATTTAGACGGCAAACATGAATATGATGATATGGATCAGAGTACCCCGGTGACTGAGGCATGTAGACTTCCTCCTCTAAGAAACCATTTAGAAAGGCATTGCGGACATAAGTTGTTGAGTGGCCATTTACAAGAGATGACCATAGAGAGGACAACTCGAATGGTAGACGATTTGACAACGGAACTGAAGGTTTTATATAATAAATCATTTTGCGACATTGTGCACTTTGTGTCGTTCGATTAATCCATCCTCACGCTTCACACGGGACACCGAATGACAACCAACAATATTCTTAGGGGATGAGGAACCAGTGTCCATGTAATTTTCTTTTGAAGGGCAGTAAGTTCTTCATCCATAGTAGCCAGCCAATGCGAAAATTTGTTGGCTTGATGAAAAGTTGACGAGTCGGTAGTCTAGAGAATCAATAGAGACAACAGTAAGGGCATGCAATAGTTGTGCACTCCTATACATCAACTAGTTGATGCTACGATACTTGAGGAGGCAGGAAGGATTCGAGCTCGCAACAGTCGGTTGTAGAGATGTTTGAGGTGAGGTATCCTCAGTAACTAGAGAAGAGAGGGGTGGTGAGTTTGGTGGAGATGGTGAATGGCGCATCGGCAAGTGTGGCTGCAAGGAGCACTATGTCAGCATAGTAGGAAGTACCATGATCGTAGATGGTGGCATGAGAGTAGATGGTGGCATGAGAGTAGTAGTGACAGCAGTTCTCATGGAAGATGAGCATACAGGAAGCGCCACCGTACGAAGAGTTACACTCGCTAGAGGTCGTAAGGCGAAGGCTTTTTCAACAAACGTGATGTGCCGAAAAGTGTAAAGATGACTGGTGTTAACATATAAGCACCTTTAACCTTTACGAGATTTGTTATATCCAATAAAAATACATTTGATAGAATTAGGGAGAAATTTATGACGATTGTATGCTACAATGGAAATCAAGTACATCTGAAAACTTTAAGAAAATTAAGAGATATCACAAATGTTCCATTGGTAAGTAACAGGTTGATGAGGAGGATGACAATAGAGAATTCAGGCAAACATTTTAGTGAGAGGTGAGCCTCGTGTAGAAGGTAAAGTTCGACCTCTTCAATCTAGTGATATTTGCGCTTCACGGCCCTATTTTGTTGTGGGGTATGAGGGCATATAAGATGATGTTGAATACCATATATACAAAGAAAGGTGGTGAAAGAACCACCCATAAATTTAATGATGCCGTTTCCGACCCCTCCGCGGCACTCAGCCACACCCAACCACGCGTTCATGTCGCATGAGTTTCCTTGCGTGCTTTCCGTGGCATTACCACCACCACTTCCCCGGCGTGCTCTCTAGTCGACGTCCACCACCACAACACCTCGTGGTCATCAGCGTCGAGAGGATCGGCGGAATTCTCCACAACTCCATCAATCCCATTGTGACGAGCGTGACGACGATCATTTTTCTTCTCATCTTTGAGTGAGTGTTATTCTTCCAATTCTAGATCAAATTTCAATCTAATTAGTTCCATTGAAAATTCAATATTAGGACTATGATTCTGTGAAGTTTCGTAGCATTGTGGAATCAATTGATCACTCAAATCTATTTCCAAAGCCTGAGCAAATATTTCAAACTGTCATTTCAGAATTTTAAGTTTTTGGAGCAGACTTCACGATCAGATTTCGATCACCTCGTTGCACTCCAATTCAAACTACCACTTCACTCTTGATCTTGGTAAGGTTCTCTTACTATTTCTTGAATTTTGTTTGATTTTATTATGTTTTGATAGTTCAAACAATTCCTCAAAGTTTGGACAAAAACTGCAAAAACTGTAAGTCAAATTTTCTGTCTAGAATATTGTCCACTTTGGATCCAGATTCTTTCTCCTCGGTTGATATTTTGTAGATCCATCACTTTGGACTCAAACTTAGTAAGTTTATCTATCATTTGATTTAATTTTCATATTATTTTGATGTGATTTGACCTACTTAATCGATACTCAAAGATGACTAAAAACTGCATTGTTACGTAAATTCCTGAATCTGTGATTTTCTTCCGACTTTGAGCATGCATAATTTTTCTAGTAGTAAATATTTTCCAGATCCAATTGCTTGACTGAAATCTTGGTTATATTGTCTATCAAATTCGTATTGAAGCCATGTCCAGAATAATTCATTTGACTAGTGTAAATTGAGACCAAAGTCGGCCTCATGAACACTTGTTTCTGTACACTGGAAATATTACCAAGTCTGGAATTACTTTTACCAACTTCGGATTTGTGTCGCTTCTCCTGTCATATTCTTCCATTTCAGTATCATGGATGTATTCTCAGTTAAGTTGTAAATCAGTTTATTGAGGTCTCATGACTTAACTTCTTGGTTTGGTCTACGAAAATTGAGAGCAAAGTGGGCCTCACAAACTGCACTGACAGTGCTTATTCTGAAACTGTTTTTGGAGGTTACTTTGTGAATATTCTCCTAGAAATCTGATCGTTGGATTTTGACGCGGTTTCTTGATACTCGAAGATTTTTTAAAACTCTACAGCATTCGGGAGATTTGAATCCTAAATAAATCGTTTGTCTATTTGTATTTAATCTCCAAAAACCGCAAAAACTCATATTTTGTTCACTGAATTTTACCAAGTCTGGAATCAGTTTTTCTTGCAACTTTGTGCTTCGATTCTGGAAAATCCAACCATTGGATTGGCTTGAGATTTCCTCCTACTATTAGACAACACTTTGTTCTACTGAATCCTTGAGTTTGAGTCGTTCATTATTCATTTTGACTGTTCGTTCACAAGTCCAAAGTCGAGAGAAAGTGAACTTTTGAAAATTTCCAAACCTCAACCTTTAATGTCATTTTGGGTTTCTTACTTCCGAAACGAAATTCTGACAACACAAATGGACTCGTTGTGTCATTCTAAACTCGCATGTATATTTAAATTATAATTTCTATAATTTTACTAATTTTGGATTTGTTGTAGTGATTGTTGGCCCGCTTCAATCGAACTTGGATTTTATTTTATATTGGATGGTGGCTCTATCTTGTGATCTTGTGTGCGGGAATTTGGAATTATATTTGGACTTGGTTATAATTAGCAGCTAGTGGATTACATATTCCGTATCGACACGTTCGTGATCGATACGTCGACTACAATCCTATTTTAGGCAAGTACATCACTTATTGCTTATATTTCCTTATAGTTACTATGACACATGTTTAGGTTGTTGTTGCATATCTCGACACGACTTTACACGAGTGAGTTAGATTCATGGATTCATACTTGACTTTCATAGTCGTGATTATCGTGATTCGTGTTACTTGTGATATTATCGTGATTCATAAGTATTAGTCGGACGGGAAAATACATTAGTAGACGTGTGGATCATCCAGATTTATCCCATGGTCTTTCGTGTCTGATAGCAGTCATACATCTCACGTATGATGTGTCGTACTTACCCCCTAGCCATCCACACCATGAACTTGGTATTTCAATACACATAGTTGTATAGTTTCTTTCTATTGCTTACATGTTGCCATGATTAATGTTTGTTTCCTCTCTTTACATGCCATGATAGTTTATTTACTTATTTTTGCTATGCATTTTCATTATCGTATATATTTCATGTTTATGGTTACTATATAGTCTTGTTAGCTTTGTGTGTATTGAACTTTGCTTCCGTCATGACTGGACCTTTGATATTAGGTGAGAATTTGTATCCTACATTTTAGGACCACTTGATGTGCCGGTAGATGGTTATGTCCCAGATGCACCTATGAGACCAGGAGCTATCCTTGGAGGGATTGAGTAACTACCTTGCTTAGTATTTCCTTACCTTAGTTTACTTTCATTAGTTCCTTACCTTAGTTTACTTCCATTAGTTGCTACCGGATTTGTCTCCGGATTACTCTCTATTTTGGTATATATAATAATAATACAGAGGTAGTGACTCTTTATACTTGGATGATCTGGTGATTGTATTGATAATGGGATATTTCTTTCTTGTCATTATTTTTCTGTAGCACTCTGTGATTGAGTAGATTTTATCATGTATCATTGTTATCTTGAGGATATTGTTATGAGGTTTAGAACAGCGTTCTACCGTCGATACCGCGACGTAGGATGACTTGACCACGTACTCGTACCCGAATATTCGGGAGTGGGGCGTGACACTCCACGACTCTATTTTATTGTGGGGTATGAGGGCATATAAGTTGATGTTGAATGCCATGTATACGAAGAAAGGTGGTGAAAGACCCACCTATAAATTTGATGTCTTTGTTGGTTTGAACTGTTTTGATAGTACGAACAACATGAATCTCCCTTGATAGCAAGTTTTCAATCATTGTTTGAAATTGGAGAACACTTTTTACTTCTGATTTCCACGTAAGAGGGTAAAGTCACATTACCAGAATGATCATCCTCAGTAGACATATGTAACGAAAACAAGATTGAGAAGGTACGGGGGAAGGTCCCAAACATCCAATTCTAACGGTTTTATGTCACCACGTGTCAGTGGGGGGCACGCTGACGGGCGGAGGTGGCTCGACGGCGATGACGGGGGAGGAACGGTTGTTGGTCCCGATCGATGGGTCCCAGATATTTCGGGATCGCCGGCTTTCCAACCTGGATCCATAACCGGATCTCAGGAGGGACATAGGGAGAACGGTGGCTGGATGACGGTGACGAGACGTCGCGGTAGCAGGAGTGTGGGGAAGGATGGCAGTGCGCGGCAAGAAGCGAGTAGAGGACAGATCCACCAGAAGGCGCGTCTCACCCCTGACAGGAGGACGGGAGCAGGATCGGGGAGGCTGTTGCAGAGGGTTTTCTGCACCAGCAGGGGGCACGGCACAGTACCGCAAGATGGTTTCTCTCTGGAGGTTACATGGAGGCTGTTGCAGTGGATTTTCTGCTTGGAAGTCGCGTCCTTTCCGCAACAACAACAGCTGGTTTCTCCAAGTAACCTCCAGAGAGAAACCAGCTGTTGTTGTAGCGGAAAGGACGCGACTTCCAAGCAGGTCGTTCAGTGAAGCCGACCCTGATAGGAGAATGATCGCTCGTCCCAGCAGTCAGGCCCTCTGCCACAGAGTTTGGGAAGCAACGGAACCACTCTCTATTTTCCAGAGCTCTGTCCAGCTGACAAGCAACTCTGTTGAGAACAGATTTGTTATACCAAGTCCAGATGTGTCCAGTTCGCTTCAAACTCTGTAGGCTCGACTGAAGAAGACACCTGTGAAAGTCATACAGGATCTGATCTGGAACAGGTCTGCCTCCCACATTCTCCCTTCTGTGAAGGAGGGCGTTGAAGTCATCCATCAAGAGTAGAGGGAGGTGCAAAGAATCAGCAGAAGCAGCCACACTGGCTATATCCCTCCAAAGGCCCTCCCGACGTCGTCTATCATTGTGGCCATATACCGCCCCCAGCAAGAACCGAAAACCACCCTTATTAGATAAGGAAATAGCAATCAGCTGCTCCGACATCAGGACCAGATCCCCGTCCCAGCTGTTGTTACTCCATCTAACTCAGATCCTAGCCATGTCGTAAATTGCCAAGTTGTGAAGCTGGACCCAATTCGGTGCAAAAGCGTCATCTCCCCTTTGATCTTTGTTTCCAGAAGCACAGATATGTCACACTTCTCTCTACGTAAGACCTCAGAAATCTCTCTCCATCGTCCTAAGGAACATGCACCTCGGACGTTCCACACAATAACCGCCATTAATTATTAAGAGGATGGGTCCCCTGAAATCCTTTTGGACCAGTACCCGGGGATGGTACCGCGTCCGTCGCCGCCATGTCCTCCTCTAAGCCAGGAGTGGTAGTATGTTAATTCGCTGTTTGTGTGAGCATCAAGGCCTAAGCCGGATTGTCCACACACAGTGCCTCGCTATGGTCAGGCATACGACCATCCTCCCGAGGGTGCCCCTCCCGAAGTGGGCCAGCATGTCTCTTCCTGCTATAGACTCTCTCCTCGGCCACCCCACATTCTCCTCGATGATCCCGTCCCGACGCTGTCATGCCTCTGGTGACCATACTCCTCTGGGCAGTAAAAGTAACCATAACCCCACTGGGCTGCTCCGGCTGCGATGAGATACACAGATCCAGACCACTGGCGTCTTCCATCTGTCGGTCCCCCTCCTGCAGGCCACCCTCTACCCTCTCTTCTATTCTAGTAGTCCCTGCCACGTGGGTTGTTCCAGGGACCGCAGCCGTCTCCGGGGGAGGCACAGTCTTCTGACCTCCATTCGGACATGCACTAGTAAGGTGGCCGAAACAAGCACAATGGAAACAAACAGGCGGAACCCATTCGTACTCAACTCTCTGAGTGAGAACCTCCCCAGACGAAACTTCATACTCCAAGAGACTCGGGAGCTCTCTATTGGCACTAATCTCCACAAGCATCCGAGCATACATCAGCCTCGACCGGAAAGCTGTAGCGTCATCAGCCTTAATCGGTTTGCCCACCAGGCTGGCAAGTCTCATGAGAAGGGGTATGCTCTAATATCTGACTGGGAACTCCGGAAATCGGATCCAAACAGGAATAGCATTGAGGACTTCCTTCTCACATCTCAGCTCCGGCGTCCACTCCCTCAGGATGATCAATCTTCCATCAAACGTCCAAGGACCTCCTTGGGTAATCCTGACGTCTTCCGCAAGTCCAAACTTGACATAATAGAACCCATTCTTCCTCGCATATATCTCCATGCTACCCTTTGGCTGCCAAACACGTGTCACATACACCCGGATCAGTCCGTAGAAGGGTTTGTTCCCCAGCACGTACAAGACCAACGTGTTTTCCCAGAAGGCTGTCACTTCCGCTATCTCTTCCGCAGGGAACGAGGCACGGAGGCTACTACCCACCTTCTTAGGCGGCACATACTCCATGGACGATGGGCTTTTGGACACTACTGGCTTGCATATGTCAGCCCAAGACTTCCCCACAGGGCGAACAGACATCCCCTGAGACCATGGGGTAGGGAGAGGGTACCCTGTTCCCTGGCCTCCAATGTCAGAAGCACTCCCTTTCCCTTTTTCCGCCGCCTTCGCCTTGGGTCGCCACCCCGGAGTCCGACCACCAATACTATTCCTAGGCCCGTAGGGGGCCCCTAGACCATGAGATGACTTCCTCGTCCACGATCCTGCTCCCGTCCTTCTGTTAGGGGTGAGACGCACCTTCTGGTGGATCTGTCCTCTACTCGCTTCTTGCCGCGCACCTCCATCCTTCCCCACACTCCTGCTACCGCGACGTCTCGTCACCGTCGTCCAGCCACCGTTCTCCCTATGTCCCTCCTGAGATCCGGTTATGGATCCAGGTTGGAAAGCCGACGATCCCGAAATATCTGGGACCCATCGATCAGGACCAACAGCCGTTCCTCCTCCCGTCATCGCCGCCGAGCCACCTCCGCCCGTCGGCGTTCCCCCCACTGTCACGTGGCGACATAAAACCGTTAGAATTGGATATTTGGGACCAAATAACATATTAAAACCAACAAAAATATATTAAAACATAACCAAGTGAACTAGCAAAGCAGCAATAACACTCAACAAAACTAACAAGAATTTGTATTCTTCCTACCACGTTTCTAGTAAAGTTTAGTTTTTCAAGTTCAACTGTAGCCAACTTTGACAACCGTGAAAAGAGATATCTCCCTCCCACTTGTATGAGGTAAGGGCTATCTCCTCGTCTCAAAAATTTCTGTAAAAAACAAAAAACACATAAGGGACGCGTCTTTTCTTGGTTGCGCCTTTGCTGAAAGGCACACGTTGGGTACGCCCGGAGAAAGGTGCCTCACCTAGTGAGGTGCGTGGCGCAGATGTTACGCCTTTACGAAGCGTGCCTTAGGCGCGCCCGAGGCGCGCCATTGACTACCATGTATTAGCTTAAATATTAAAACAGAAGCTGAACCAGAATATTCAGGTAGCGGCTGATTGAGAATCGGAGTTAGAGAAGCGGTCTACTTATAAAAGAGGATCATGGTACCGTCGGTCAGCCTGAATAACGTGTGCGATAGAAATCCGTACGAGCATTAGATCGACGAGTTACATCAGACGCAAAATCGAGGATCAACATACAGAAAGCCAAATGCGAACATAGTCTGGGACAATATATGTAATTAAAGAGCCGGGCACAAGTCGAACACTAGATATACACTTACCTTCATATATATATATATATATATATATATATATATATATATATATATATTTGGAAAAAGGGTAAATTTTATTCCATCATCTCAATAAGGTTACAACATAGAGATACAATCCCGGCTCAGGAGGACATTACTAGTACATCCGACTCAATGTTATGAAGTATGCCCACCAGTGGGGTGGATAGTCCCTCATAGATGCGCCGGTTCCTCTCCCGCCAGACATGCCAAACTGATGCAGCAAGTCTCAATCTAGCACGCCTAGCCCAGCTCTGCTCCTTGTCCCTGCAATCACCAATCCACTTAAGGATTTCTCTGAAGTCACGCTCCCTTCCAACCCCTCCCAAGTGTCTCCGGCTCTGCTCTGCCCAGATGCTCCACGCCACATGGCACTGAAAGAACAGGTGCCCAATGGATTCAGTCTCTGTCTCACATAAAACACACTTAGGGTCAGGGACAAAAACCCCGAACCGAAGCAATCTGTCCCGAGTAAGTAACCGGCCCAGCACCAGTTTGTATGCAGACAGTTGCATTTTCCTGGCAAGCCCCTTCCCCCAGACAAAGTCGTACTCCTCAATATCATCGAAGTGAGTGCGGACAAGGTCGTAGCAGCTGCTAAATCGGAACTCCCCTGCACCCTCCGAGCGGCCGGGAGGGGCCCAAATCCAGACATCAGACAGTGCCGTCGGAGTGATCTGCACCTGTCTGATCTCCTCCCCTAACGGAATAGTGAAACGATACGCCTCTGGCCTCCAGACCCCACCACGGATGATGTGCCTACAAGTCAGACCTCTGTATGCCACGCCGTCCCTCTGGGGACCCAGAATCTCCAGGAGAGACTGGCCTGAGATCCACGGATCGAGCCATAGATCCGTCTCCCCTCCCTCCCTCATCCTCCTCCGCATAGCCGTCCGAAGAACAGGACGGTTCCTCAGGATATGCTTGAAAGACACAGAGAAGTTGTTGTCAATTTCACATACCCAGAAGTTTCTGCCCCGGAGATACCGACTAGTCATCCAGGCCGACCATAGAGAATCACCCTGAAGGAACCTCCATGCCAGCTTGATCCCCGCCGCCTCCCGGACAGAAACAAGTGAGCGCAGACCCACACCTCCCTCTTTCCTGGGCCGACAGAGCTGCTCCCAAGAGATGGCATGGATCCCCCCATGCCAAATGAACTTGGCACATATGCCCTCAATCTTTCTAATAGTGGCCAAAGGAACCATAATCGATTGGAGCCAGAACAGAGCAATAGCAGAAATAACCGATCGAACTAGCTCAATACGCCCTCCAAAACATTCACACTAGTTTGCAAAGGGGGATGGCACAAGAAATGATATTGCAAAGTGGGAAGGCACAAGAAATAACATTTAGATCGTAATTAACGGTATATTACAAGAAACCCCTATACTTTTTTTTCATTTGCAGTATATGACCCTAATGTTATATCACACCAATCCCGTTCATATCAATCCTGAACCATGTTCACACCAGTTTGTTAAGTTGGAAGAGGCAATAAAATGATACATTTGGTGAGTGTGACTAAGAAAGAGTACATTACAAGAAACCCCCTACTCTTTTATTATTTGCAGGATACCCCCTAATGTTAGTTCCTTTGCATGGATGATTCATGTCATGTATCTTTTGAAAAATACATTAACGTAGGGTTGTAAAATGACCATAATACATTTGCTTTAAGTGTTTCTAACATGGAAATGGTCAAACTAAATTTTTATGTTTATACAAACTAAGAAATAAACTTCTTTATCATTGTTGCCATGCTACCGATGCGAAGCGGAGGGGATTGAATAAGGATTTATTTTAATTTAGAAAAACTTAAAAAAATATATGTTTAATGGTTTATGTTAAAATACTAAAACGAGAATATGTAGATCATTTGACATCCCTACGTTAATGGAATTTTCAAAAAAAAAAAAGGGCATGAACCATCGTGACCAAGGTACTAATGGTAGGGGTTCATGCAAATGGAAAAACCGTCATGGTTGTTTTCCTGCAATTTACCCATTAAGAAATTACGAGTTATATGATTAGTTCATCCCCACGTCGTATGTGGAGGTCTCTTGCTAGTTCTTATATGAAGCTTACTGTGTGATTCAAGAATGAGACTTTAGCTAAAAACTAAGCCAACCTCTTACACTTGCAGGTGGCTGTATAAATTCCGTTCAGAAAAATACTTCTTATAAATCAGGGGCTATATATAAAAGTATATGAAGATATTTCTCATTCGTGAATTCGTTTCTCCAAGAAAAATGGCACATTGAGTTACAAGCATCAAGAATACGCCGATTTTGTTTGGCGCTAATAATGTTTTAATTTAGGTCTTCTAGCATGTACCTAGAGTTGTTCGTCACTGGTAATGTCGGCAGGCAGGTATCAAATTAAGAACGAGGTCATAAATGTACATGTTCTCATGTTATTATATATTTTAGGTCATGCACACATGATAAAGATAAGTCTCATCCATGATCTGGCCCAGCATGTGACTCAAAACAAAAATGTTTAATCCATATAAAATGATTGCCTCGTGCACAAGCATGAGGAGCATGTCCCAAGCAAGGTCTAGGTTCCAGGGAGAATAAATCATGAGTAGCCTGAACTAATTAAGCAATTGATGGAGATATTTTTCATTGGTTTCTCCAAGAAAAAATGACAGATCGAGTCACAAGCATAAAGAATATGCAGATTTTGGTTGTTGCTAACAATGTTTCAATTTAGGTCTTCTAGCATGTATCTAGAATCGTTCCTCACCGGGAATTTCGGCAGGCAGGTATCACATTAAGGAGGCCCTAAATGCACATTTGCTCGTGTTCTTATCTATTTTAGGTCATGCAGATCATGATGAAGATAAATCTCATCCATGGTCTGGCCCAGCACGTGGTTGAAAACAAAAATGTCTAATCCATGAAAGATGATTGCCTCCTGCACAAGCACGGGGAGCATGTCCCAAGCATGGTCTAGGGTCCAAGGAGAATGAATCATGAGTAGACTAAACTGATTAAGCAATTGACGGACCAACCCGTCGATATCTAAATTCACCATATACCTAGCGGTCCACAATCATGCAACGCATGTTCAACACAGGAAGTCGACTAATTGGAACGTGGAAATCAGGTTCCGACGAATGTACATATCATAATACAATACTTGGGTTTCCAGTCTAGCTTTTAAAAAGACAAAATATAGTTCTATAAAGTTTTTCTGCAAAAAATTGAGTCTTAAGGCTTCTTTTGAGAAGACAATATTGCTAGGATAAACGTACTGTGAACCGAATAACCCTTGTATACCACACTTCAAAGCACCCATGTTCCAGGTAACCATGAACCATGAACGAACAACATGAATATAATTTTACAAGGCTTCCGTTTGCTTGACTTATGTTTAGGTTGATTTTGTACTGAATTCATTTTGAGTCGTATCGTGTGCTTATTGTCTTAATTTTGTCATTTGTCCCAGATATAGGAAGGTCCCATTAGGTAGCTGACAACTAACATAAAAGTTTGTCAAATTCTATGTGAAATGAAGAAAAACTAATGTTTGAATGAGCATAATTGAAATGAGAACGTTTAGTTGCATGAGTTGATACTTCAGTGGGAAGTTGGAGGTGGCACGGCTTAAAGATAAAATGAAAGAAAAGTAGAAAACCATTTGTGATGGTTTGGAGTTTGGACATGTCCAACAGCGACCAACAGATGCACATATTAGGAGTGATACACTATCAATAAAGGAGCTGCTAGGCCTAGGTGTGACCTAAGCATGGTGGTCAAAGGGGCGCCTCGTAGAAAGGCATGGCAATTGCGCCTCGCACCTCACTAGGGGAGGCGCCTTTCTCCGGGTGCACCTTTCAACAAGATGCAACCAAGAAAAGGCACGCCATGGCACACCTTATGGGTTTTTTTAATACAAACAACTTTGACGCAGGGAGATAACCCCTACCTCATACAAGTGGGAGAGAGGTAGCCATTTCCACAGTTGTCAAAGTTGGCAACTGAAAAAACTAAAATTTACTAAAAGCGTATTAGGGAGAATACAAACTCTTGTTAGTTATGTTGATTGTTACTGCTATTGTTGCTATGCTAGTTCACTTGGTTATATTTTAACATATTTTTATTGATTTTAATATGTTATATGATTTTATTTCTTACATTACTAATTTACTTATGTATATCTTCATTATTTTTTATTTTTGCGCCTCGCTTCGCTCGGACTCGCACCTTAAGTGCGCCTTGCGCCTCGGACGATGTGTACCCTTTGCACCTCGAGCACCTTTGGCTACCTTGTACCTAAGAGAACTCTGAGGCTGTGAAAGAAGATATGGCTTCTGGTCCGCATCGACTCAATTGTTGTACTTATTTTGAGTCAATTATTCAGGATTGAGTTAATATTAGGAATAAGAATACTAAATAATTTAGGAAGATAATTGAGCTTTCAATTACTTAGGATGAAGGCCATCTCTTAGGAATAAAAATCCAACTAATTTAGGAATGCAATTAAGCTTCCTATTATTTACTAGAGTTATACTACAGTTGTATATTTTGTTGGATGGAGAGCAAGGATGACCCCATAAATCTGGGATAAAGGCTTTGTTGTTGTAGGAGAAGGGGAGAGAAGGTATGATGGTTACAATTTGATTGTAAAGGAGGAGAAGATGGAGACATTTTTGTTGATGATGATGGATTTGGTGATTGGTGGAGAAATTAAGATGAGGAAGAGGAGTAGAGGCTAAGATTTAGAGTTTGAGGGGAAGATGACAGAGTTCTGAAAAAAAAAAAAAGGCAAGGATCAATGTTATATATTTCGCTAGGCAAAATCAATGCGGCGAAGGGCCGCCTAGTGTCTAGGCGCCGCCTAGGTACCGCCTAGGCAGACACGAATTTTTTTTAGAATTTTGAATTATGATTTTTTTTAAAGTTTGGAATTTTTTATTTTTATTTATTCATTTTGAATTTTGACATTTCTTGAAATTTCTTGAATTTTTTTGAAATATGAAGTTTTTTGAAAATTTTGAAAAAAAAAATTGTATTTTTCTTTAAATCTAAATTTATTTTGAATTTTTTTTGAATTTTCATCTTTGAAATTTCACATTTGAAAATTTTTGAAATTTCAAATTTAAAACTTTTCAAATTTACCGCCTAGTCGAACGGGTCGCTTAGGGCTAGGCGCCGAACAGAGCCGCCTAGGCGCCATACAGGCGCATAGGTCGGCCGACTAGGGGGTTTCCGATATGGCGGGAGGCCGAAAAGCGTCTAGGCAACCGCCTAGGCCGATTTTTATAACACTGACAAGGATTGATATAGGTTGGAGAGCAAGGATCACGATCACCCTCCTTTGATATCATGTAGAAAATGATACTACATTGGGAATAATGGTATGATTTCATTGAGGGCTTTGGCTACATATAAAGGATAATAGCCTTCATCATACAAAGATATCCAATGCTATGTTGTACTGGGCGCTAGGCGAGGCGAGGCGACAGGCCACCCACCTCGCCTAGGCGCGCCTAGGCGTCGCCTAAGCGCCCGCCCAGAATCTGCTGCTCTTGAATTAAAAAATTATGCATTTATGTATACAACAAATATGTAGTATAACTAATAAGCAATAAACATTAACCAATAAGTACAAAAGTAATATAAGAAGCCAAAAAGATGAAATAATAAATGTTCAACATCAAGAAAAGATAGTAAATATAATTGTACGGCCCTAGGCGACCCTAGGCGGGTCATTTTTTCCCCTGGGCGACCCTAGGCGAGCGCCTAGGCGAGCATCGCCTCACCCAGGAAAATTTTCTCCAGGTCGAGGCGAGTCCTCCGTCACAGGCACGCCTAGGCCGCCTAGGCGCGCCTAGGCGTCGCCTGTGACAACATAGATCCAATGTAGGACTAAACATAGATCTAGGGGTGAGCATTAATAGGTTTTGGACCGAAAACCGATCCGAATCAAATAAGGAATTCGGCTCGGGTCTGAACCCATTAGGTTCGGTTTCGGTTAAAAAATTCATGTCATTCGGTTATTGGTTTTGTATTCGGTTTACAGGTTCAGTTTCGGTTTAAAACCGAACCCAATTAAGCCATGTGAAATTACTAAAATGCCCTCACTAAAAATAAGTGATATAAACCTGAAAACCCTAAGGAGGTATCGTTTCTCTGAGTCGCATTCTCTCTCCTCCAAAGCTCTTAATTTCTCTGAGCTGCCTCTCTCCTGAAAAACTCGTCTAATGACTCTGGTCTGTGGACTCCAGTTCTCTCCTAATTTCTTCTCCCCGTCTTCTCAACATCTACGATTCTACAAACCCTAACTCCACTAGCTCTCTCGTCTGCCGACTCTGAGATCTACGAACCCTAAAATTTGGGGGGTTTTAAAAAAACTAAGATCTGAGACTCTGGACTCTCCAGATCTACAAACCCTAGCTCGCGTAAGTGATTTGTTGCTTAGTTCATTTTTTTTACTTGTTTAAGTTAATTTTTGTTTATGTATAGTGTTTAATTTTGTGTATGGGTTCTTGTTGTGACTGCAGCTATTGTTGTAATTATATGAAGTGGAAGAGCACTTTGTAATTATATGTGAGCAATAGTGTTTAAATTTTTTTTATGGGAGCAATTGTGACTGCAGCTATTGTGCAAGAGCACTTTGTGTATGTGAAGCAATTGTGACTGCAGGCTCTGCAGCTTCTGTGTTTAATTTTGTGTGTATGTGAGCAAGTGTTTAATTTTTGTTTTAATGTGTATATTTGTTTGAAAGACCACAAACCTATCTTTGAGCCCGGCCCATTATTTAAAAAGAGCACTTTGTAATAACATGTACTGTTGTGATTTTTTTTGTATTAATGTGTTTTTTTTAAAAGCCCATAAACCTTTCTTTGGGCCCGACCCATTATTAAAAAACGGCCCAACCGATTAAACCGAATAAATTGAACCTATTATTTCAGTTCGGTTTAAATTGGTCCTTTCTAATTTCAGTTCGGTTTATTTTTTTTCAAGTTCGGTTAATTCGGTTTTTGACATTTCGGTACTGTTGAAACCGATTTAACCGAATACTCACCCCTAAATAGATCCACACACTCCCAACACACCCACAATCTGTAACAAAAGAAACACACTGTTCTGCGTCCTAACAAGAAAGCTTATGTCAGCAGCATCTGACAAGTTTCTAAAGTTCTAGACAATAAAAAATCACATACATTTGAGCATAATACACAGCATGTCTAGTAAACAAAAGGCAAAGTAGGATTACCATGGAAAATATAAGAATGTATACCTAACTGGACACTTTTTGCAACTCAAGAACAGAATAGCATTAGAATCTCATAATTTTGATTATGCAATTTTTAAGAAGGTTACCTTTGGGAAGCTCGCCGTAAAAGGAACTGTCACAACTGCAAGTACCCTAGAAAAGTTCTTCATGGTTTTCACCATAGGATTACCTTCCATTCCATCTTGCATATTTAACTGGGAAGACAACCAAATAACATGTTATCAGCATATTGTGGATACAAGAAGCAGAATCTGGTAACGATAGATGGTATCTACAGTACGAGGTCAAAATTATTTTCTTTAGAAGCAATAGAAACTATTGAGTCTGCTATCATATACATCTCATATTTCTAGAGCATCTCCTAATATGCGAAGGCATCAGATTTTGGAAATATATGTTGAATGGAATTCATAACCATTACAATGAAATGTTTGAGATCTTCCTATGGAATTCCAACTTAAACTACAAAAACAAACATTAAAGGAATTTGCAAACCTCCACAGTTGCCAAGAAGGACAATCCAGTCAGAACAGGAAGAGCATATAGAGGATCAGGTGTTGTCAAATCAGTAAACCAGTATGCCCCGCCATCTTTAAATGATGGAACTTTCTCAACCATATTCGAGATCTGGAAGAATTATAAATGTTAAAAATATATCAATTCAAAAATGACATGAATGATAATGAATATTTTTGGAATTTAAGGCCAATAGAATAATACTAACTAAAGCATAGAAATAACCAAATACACAAATTATAATAAAACAGAAACTGCAACAGAAATGATGAACTTACAGCCATGAAGAAACTGATAAATATGGGACCTTGGATGAACATACCCTTCAGTGGAGTTAATGGATTAACCCCATGCCTTTTTTGACCAATTAAAAGTACAAAGAAAGAAAACATTAGAATGCAGATGTTAAATAGATCCAGTTAGCATGTAAGCTACTTAAAAAAATAGAGAATGAAAATAAGAGAGTTTTCAACTACATGATAATAAAAACACATTAAACAAGAAATAACCATCAACACCTTTTAGATCGAATCCAAAATCTAAAATAATTGATGCAGATACTGTAAGACTAGCAATACATAGGAAGGTAAACTAACAAAAACCTGTGAGGAAAGTAGATTGATAAATGAAGTATGCCTCATTAGCATTTTATATTTCACATAAGAGCATAAACTTGAAGTTTGAGTGAGGTTTGCTTTCCTGCAGCATCTACTTTTATGGCATACATGATTTTATCCTTGTTGAAGATATACTGAAAGATTACAAATGTTTGCTCCATTAAAGAAAGGAGAAAATATCTAGAATTAAAAAATCTAACTTAAGTTAGGAGGAAGCACACTCTCTCGCATCACATAAACCTCCTGAAAACGAACAAGAAGGATGCAAAAAGTCAAAACAACAACTAGTAAATGAGAAGATCTCTTGGATAGAACAATCTAAGTTAATGTAGCAGGAAGCACACTCCATCTCAACATCATACAAAGAAAACTCCAGATATCAAACAAGAAGGATGCAACAAAGTCCAGACAACAATTAATAAATGATTGATATTAAAAAAATCTATATGAAACATGGGGGAACGACATGTTTCTTCCGTGATGCATACTTTCTGAATAATGCGCTCATCTGCTTCCGACCCTCCAGGAGAGATTCTGGATCCGTAGACTGCACAGAGGAACTAGCTAGTATCAAATGAAGTATAGATACTCGAAGTAATGGAAGAAGCATAATCCACTATTAACTTCTTTTCTCCATCAGTAATTTTAGAACCCCGCGACTAAAAGTTCTAGAGGCACAATGGCACTGAATGTAATAAGACATACATTTTGCATTTGTTCCTTGAGCTGCTCCATCTCTGGTCTCATTGCCTGAAAACGAAGAATATATCATGTAAAAAGGTTACCAGCATCACAACATTTGTATCATGAAGAATCTGAAATCAACAACACCAGCAGCAATAAAAACAAAGGTTGTGTATCAATTCTTTACTGATCAGATCATGATATGACCTATGGATATTTTTAAGCCTTCATAGTGGAAATGTTCCATTATTAACAAATAAGCAATCATTGTAACAACAATCGATGTCATAAAGGACACAAATATATACTTCAACAAAGAAGGGGGTAAATTTCAGGAAACCACCTTGACGTTTCACGGGATAGCAGGAAACCCCAAAGTTTTTCCATCAAAATACCCCTTCCTCCGTCAGAGAGCTAATAGCCCTTTTGTTTCTTCACATTTTGACTCCATATATTTTTGAAGGACAAAAAATGCCCCCTCCGTTCCTATTACAACACTTTCATGGGTCTCACATAAAGAATGGTTTCATTTAGAGCACAAATAACTCAGAAAAGTAGACTTTATGTTCTTAGCGATTATGATCAAGATTGGAATGCTTTATAATTCGTCATCAAATGCCCATCAGATTTTTATTGCCATTTTTCCTTTTTAGTGTTTCTTTCTTTCTTCTTTGTACAAATATTACTAAATTTGCAAATAATTTTATAGTTGATAATATCAGAGAGACGGACATTCTGATACATACTAGTGTCAGTTGGTCGGCTCACGAGGAACCTCATATTCATCCAACAAATCCAAACAATACTTCCACTAAGAAAGTAAAAGAGAGCCATCCTTGCGTGAAACTCCGATGCCAAGAAAGTATCGTAATGGCCAAGATCATTTGTATGGAAGTAGATGGGAAAATGAGTTTTTACTTTGGAGATGCCAATAGTCATTACCGGTAATGATAATGTCGTCTACATACACTAGAAGAATAACCATGCCATAGGTTCGATGGTGGACAAGTAAAGAGAAATCTGCAGCAGTATGAGTGAAACTAATCTGTTAGATAGGCTAAATTTCTCGAACCATGTCCAAGGAGACTGCTTAAGGTCGAATATGGATTTATGGAAATGACCCACTAGAGACTCCTTCATATGCTCAAAGCCTAAAGGTTGTTGCATGTATACCGTCTCAGAGAGATCTCTATAGAGGTAGGCATTCTTGATATCAAGTTGACGCAGAGGCCACCTGCGGTTGACTATCAAGGAGAATAGTCTCGAACAGTACTTAGTTTTGCAACAGAGTAGGGCTGAGCACTAAACGGTTTTGGGCCGAAAATCGACCCGAACCGACCCGAATAAGGGATTCGGTTCGGATCCGAAACAAATCGGGTCGATTTCGGTTTTCAATATCTCAATATTCACTAATCGGTTTCGGGTTCAATTTAAAAACGAAAACCGATTAAGTTAAGTGAAACTACCATATTATCCTTCCTAAAAACAATCCATATAAAAGCTTTGAAACCCTAACATCTCTTCATTTCACTCTTTACTTCTCTCTCCAGCCGCCTCTGGCCCTCTCTTGATCTCTCCTCTATCTCCAAAAACAGCAGCCGGCCACCTCTCCCGCCTCTCTTGGTCTCTCCTCCATCTCCAAAAATAGCAGCATACCGCCTCTCTCTCGGTCTCTCCTCCATCTTCAAAAGCCAGCCGCCACTCTCACTCTTTCGTTCTCTCTCCTCTTTCTAAAAAGAAATATCTTAGATCTAAGATCGGACTTCGAAATTCGGAGAATACTATCTGGATCTATAAACCTGACTCTGACCCCTAAAATTGTGCAAGTAGTTTGTAGATTTATACTTTTTATTTATTTTTTCTTTTCATTTTTATTTTTTCTACCAGTTTTCTCTTATGATTCATAGTATGAAACATTTGTATATTGGGTTCATCAACCACATAAAAGTTGTTTTTGTTTGAATTGTTCAATCTTCATTTGCTATCTGCTTGTGTAACATTTTGTACATATTTTGTAATAATTTCTTTCTGTTGGAAACATTGACTGGGATCTCTTGAATGGAAACATGAAGACAATGTCCTTATTTGTGTTTATTTTTGTGCTGGAAACATTGATTGGGATCTTCGAAACATTATAACAATTGTGTTTGAATTTTTTTTTTTGAAAGCCCATAAGCTCATATTTGGATTGGCCCATTAACAAAAAAAGGCCCACATGTATAAACCGAAAACCGAACCAATTATTTCGGTTCGGTTTATATTCGATTTTTGCTGGATTCGGTTCGGTTTCGGTTCTTGATTTTGTAAATTCGGTTTATTCGGTTTTCATAAATTCGGTTCGGTTTAAACCGAATAGACCGAATACTCACCCCTACAACAGAGGACTATTTCCTTGTAATCAATCCCATAACCATATGGGAAGCTTTTAGCCAAAAGACGAGTTTTTAATCGATCGACAGTACCATCAGGATTGTGTTTGACTGTGAATACCCATCGACATCAAATCTTTTTTACCCTGGAGGAAGGGGCACAAGTTGTCAAGTTTCAATGTTCTAAAGTGCACGCATTTCTTATCCATCGCAGTATGCCAACCTAAACGATCAAGAACTTCCTAGACAGAAGGAACAAAAACCGAAGACAAGGAGGTAATGAAGTGACATAAAGATAGGGCAAGACAATAGCAGGATACAAAGTTAGCAATGGCATGCATAGTGCTTGATGTCAGTTTCTTACGTAGATCAATAGGAATACCCTCAGAAAGTCCAGGTAGTGTAGGAGTTTCTGATGTAAGCCTCACTAGAGTCGCAACGTTCTGATGTTTGTTTCTTCGAGTGGAGACATGTATTTTTGCAGGAGCTTGGTCAACGGAAGTAGTGATGGAGGGAATATAAAGGTTTATAGTAGAACGAGGAGGCTCGGGATATTTTATGGATTCATAAGACACTAGGGAGGGCACAGAGAAGTACGGTTGTTGCTCGAGAAATGTTACATCTGCTGAAGTGACTACTTTGTTGTTTGATGGAGAAAAACATGCATAACCTTTTTGAGTACGGGTTATCCAACAAATGCTTTGTTGCTCGAGAAGCAAGTTTGTCATGCCCGGGACTATGGCTTTGGATATAGCATGCACTACCAAATACTTTGGGTTGTACGGGAAAGGAATTTTGGTTTAGAAAGATGAAAGAGAAACGTGTTTGGTTATTGAGAACAACATAGGGCATGCAACTAATGAGATGGCAGGAAGTTAGAAGTGCAATTTTCCAATAGTGATAGAGAATATTCATTTGGAATAGGAGAGTACGAGCAACATCAAGTGAAGATTTTTTCCTTTAGCAACACCATATCACTGCATATGCATGTCTGAAGATCGTGGATCACAACAGATGAAGGAGAAAATGTTATGGAACAATTATGATCATTTGTAAGACGGCTAAAAGAAATAAGGCTGGTTCGTAAAGCAGCGTAACTAGAACAGAATTGAGGTCTAAAGTGGGAGTTAGTTGGACGTTTCTGAGCCAAGGGCAGGAGTATTGTCTCCATTAGCCATAGATATAGACTTGTGATAACTAGGTACCATGGTGTCTAAGGGGTCACGTGACATGTGACCCGATGTGCTAGAATCAATGACCCATGGATGAGAATGAGTGAGACAAGTAAACCTGAAACAGTAGAGAGGTTATCAGAAGAGTACGTGGAGAGAATACGACGTAGAGAGAATAGAATGCAGGCTTTTGAGGTCATGAGCCAAGATGGAAGGAAAAGAAGAGGTGGCAGATGGCGGTCCAATAGAGGTTTGGCGAGCTGGCAAGGAGTTATTTCTAGGTAGCCATATGTTTGCCAACATATGGACTATATGTGGTTGACGTTTCTGCAATAGTTGCAGTATAGAGAGTTACTGCCACGACCGTAGCCACCGCGAGAAACTCGTCCTAGATTTGGAGGTAGTCCTCACCCGCGTCCAGGAACAAAAGGTTGGCACCCATGTCCTTGAGTAATAAGAGCAAAACATGATGTGGGATCTGAAGTGCTTGGTGGAGGAAAACGAAATGTTGACGCAAAAATGATATTGAGAGAAGTTCTGTTGGGTGAAAGTATATTAGAACGTACATAACGGAGATGTGGCCGCATCTTGGTAAGGTAAAGTGCGCCAACTAAAGCCTCATGTTGTTTCGCCAGGGTGGGTAAGTCGAGAACAAGAGGTTGATGGTGGTACCATTCCTCGAGAAGCCCACGGATTTTGGTAGCGTAGTTAGGTAGATTATCATCCGGTTCTGAGGTGGTGAACTCACATAAAATGGCATATACTCTTTTGAAGACCGTCTTCCAAGAAGTAGAGTGATTTGATTTGGGTCTACATTTCCTTAGCAATTGGTAGGCACATGATGGCTACCAATAGCAGATGGCATCCATATAATTAGTAAGTCAAGTACAAACCTGACTATCATTTTGATTCCAGAGTGAACACTTGGTATTATCTGTAGGAGGGTCTTCAACCAGATGATGTACAAAAACTCTACTTGTTAGGGCTCGTTGAGCAACTTGGGACCATTTCAAGTAGTTGTCACTACCTTTGCGAGGATACAGCTGACGAGGAAGATACTAGAAGTCAGTGTCCTGGAAGCCGGTATCTCGGAAGACGTCATCTAAATGAATAGAAGAAGGTGCTTCTCCTTCTCTGATCTGAGAGGGAGATTCTTCTTTTGATCTTCGAGAGAATGGCAGCCAAGAGAAAATGAAGGCTCACTGCTTCAGAGGGAGTGGAGCTCTGCTACTTCATAGGAGAGGGAGAAGGCTTTGTTGCTCCAGTTCAAGAAAGAGAAAACAACAGAGGAAGAAGTGATCCTCTCGTCATTCGAGAGATAAGAGAAGCTTCCCATCTCGGAGTTTTGGTGCCTGCCAGAGATGATGTTCAGCCACCACAGATGAGGTTGCTACAGTCAGAGATGATGGTAAGTTGATTTTTTTCCTTGTTTCTTCAGTTTCTTCCTCCCTTTCTTGTGTGGATTGGAGATGATGGTGGTGGAAGGATTTGATTGGCAGGGGTTCTCGAAGGTAATGTTGGTGAAATGATTTGTCAACTGGACTTTGAATTTTTGGATGGTGTTGGTAGCGATGGTGGTGGTGGTGGTGGTGGTGGATCTAGGATTTGGTGGATGGTGGTGGTGGTGGAGGATCTAAGAGAGGGGTTAGGGATTGGGCTATACAGCATGTTGCTCTGATACCATGTTAAGAGAGAGATCATACTGAATCAACTATTTGATTCATTAGGCTCTTGGTCTCGAGTATTTAAAGAGGAGTCCACTATCTAACGAAGAAAAAACTATAACCAACCAAACAATAGTAGTATGACAATTACATAATACCAAAATTGTCACCAAGGCTGTGTAGTTACTAAGAGCATCCACAGTGGACACTCCAAACACATACTCTAAATTATTGAAAATAGTGTAAATTACTACTTTTGGAGTGTCTCCTTGATATTGGCACACAATGGTACACTCCAAATTAACCTCCTCTTTTTCCTTCCTTTTTTTTCTCTTTATTTTCCTTCCCTATTTGGTAAAATTTTTCCTCCCTCTTTTTCTTCTTTATTTTTCTTCTATATTTGGTAAGAGCGGTTAATTTTGGTGGGCCCAAAAATTTATGTAGAGGAGCTAGGGCACGCTCCAATCTGGAGTCCCTTAGCTTTCTATCAATTTTTAATATAGACAAGTGCCCACTGCAGCCTTCAATGCTAAAAAAAATGACTAAAGTCAAAATGTAGCACTTGAAAGCTCTCCCAATGTGGATGCTCTAAGATTGTTACCACAGCTGTGTAGACTACCAAATCTGTCAGCACAGCTGCCTACTTACTTACCACAGTTGTGTACTTTACTAAGATTATTACCGGTCCAAGGTTCATAGTATCGTTATCGGAATCGGTATCGGACCAATCCTATGAGTATCGGTATCGGCAGTATCGTCGGTTTCGGGTCGGAGTATCGCATTTTTTTGTATCGGAAAGCAAATAATTATTATTAAATTATTAACGTTTTAGAAAATATATTTTATACATGTAGGCATAATTTTAAATATTTCTGGTGTTGTTTCTTAGTAGTTTTGAAATTAAATAAAATAGTAGTCACTCTTGCCGACTGGTTTACATGTGATAGATAAGTTTTCTTCATTTACATGCTTATACAATTTTACTATGCTTTTACACCCTTGCTGATTTGTCTTTTTCGTTCGATTTTTTTGCCGAATTGACCGTAAAAGAGATCCACAATGTCGGTATCGATCAGGATCGAGTATCGATCGACATCGGATTGGAACATGCCAAACCATATCGGTATCGGCCGTATCGGATCGGTATCAGCCGTATCATATCGGTATCGGCCGATATTGCAAACTATGGTTACCACAACAGTGTAAAATACCAAATTTGTCGCCACAGCTGCCCAGTCATCTAAGAAATATCCATCAATACTAAAATACTCTTCTATACATAAAATATTGTATATATATATATATATATATATATATATATATATATATATATATAGTAATTAGGTTCCAAAGATATATAAAGGGTCATTTTCAACCATGATTTCCAAAGTTTTAGAAACGATGATTTCCAACCATGTTTTGTGTCCCCTTGGAAACTGGCCAAGAGCCCTTATCCAACACTTGTGCCGAGTAACTATATGTCGAACATGCGGCACATACGCTTATCAATATGGCTGTGGTCCTATAAAGGAGTAAATGTGCAACCTTGCCAGCATATAAACATTCTTTTTTAATTGTCCAACATTCTGATCTTGTCATTTTTATAAAATAAAAAAAATCTTTCAATTTCATGAGTATTCTACAATCACGAAATACTCTTGAAGTGCCCCTCCACTTCAGCCATCCACTTTTAATACTATAAACATGTTTGTCAATCTCTCTATCATGATGGATAACAGATCCTAAATAGTGAAACAATCTCTCCATCATGATAAATAATAGATCCTAAACAGTGAAAATGATCATTTCTAAGCATTTGTTGGCTATTGTTTTGAACTCCTTCATTTCTTCCTGATGTTTTATTAAAGTCACATTTCATACTTGGTTGTCCTACTAATTTTAAAACCTTTAGCTCCCAAAGCTTGCTACAACGCTTATATTTGAAGCTAACCCTTTATAAATATATCATCAAGTAACACAATATTATCAACAAAGAATATACACCACCGAACCTTATACTGAATATACCTCGTAAATTCATCAATAATTAGCACAAAGAAAAAAGAATTTAATATTGATACTTGATGTAGGCATATGTTATTGGAAAATGGAGAGAGAACCTTCAAATGTTCGCAGTAAGAGCTATGTTACCTGGACTCGGGTACGGGTGTCGGGTACGGGTACATATCCAAGAGTCGGGTCCTTCAAACTCATAATTGAAGGACACACGGACTCGGCTAAAAAGGATCCAAATTTTGGGTATGGGTACGAGGATATGACTAAGGTTTCGTAAAAAGACAACATGTAATTATAAATTAATAGTAAACTTTACTCAACTAGTTGAATAAGTCCCTAAGGGACTGTCCCTTTAGCTCCCCTACTACTTAACTACCAGTCTACCATATTAAAATAAACTATCTACACCATTATCACATTAAAATAAACTATCTACATCATTACCACATTAAAATAAACTATCTACTTCACTACCAGTCTTTCGATTGTCACCATGAAGGATCCGATTGTCACCATGGAGGATCGGATACGGATTCCATACACATACCCATGTCCTAAAGGGTCGACACGGGTACTTCTCCTTAAAGTGGAGAGTCCGGATAACATAGAGTACGAGTAATACTCTGTGATACTATCTTAATAATATCAATATCACAACTGAAATCATATTTCTTCTCAAGTACCCACAGCATGATCTCTTTAGGGACCCTATGATAAGCCTTCTCCAGAAATTATAAGATATGCTTAAAACTATGAATACAGTTCCAAACTTATCCTAGTCAACTTTCTTTAACGAAAAAGAAGCACAAGTAATTCTTCGACAAAAATGACAAAAGAAGCATCTTCTCAAGTTTCGTATTATGATTTTTCCTTTTTAATAACAAAAAGTTTTATAAGGCTTGCTTCACTACCTTGCTCATCTTTATATGACGTATTACAAAAAATTTCACTGAATGCTTTCATAATTAACCATAATGAAAAGACCCTTTTTCTAATATGTCAAAGGGAAAGATTAAATATTCCCCTTACTGGAAATTTAATGGTAAGTGTTGTTGACACCAAGAGATTCTAGACTCACTAGTGATGGCCTGCATCCTAAACTAACACTCTTTGTGGCCAACATGAAAGTTCTCCAAGATTGTGTCCTTTGTTCAATTACCATTAGTGTCAAGGTAGTCAAAGGCGCACTTGAGGCGCAAAAGATCTTTATCGCCCGAGGCGCAAAGCGCAGTTAAGGCACGCGCCCGAACGAAACGAGACGCAAATATAAAAAAATAATAATAAAATACATAGGTAAATAAATAAATTAGTAATGTAAGAAATAAAACCAAATAACATATTAAAACCAACAAAAATACGTTAAAACATAATCAATTTAACTAGCAAAGCAATAATAGCAGTCAAAAGAACTAACAAGAGTTTGTAATATCCCTACCATTCATTTAGTAAATTTTAGTTTTACCAGTTCAACTGTAACCAACTACTTGTATGAGGTAAGGATTATCTCCATGCTCCAAAGTTTTTTGTATAAATAAAAAAAACATAAGGCACGCCTAGGCGTCCCTTTTCTTGGTTGTGCCTTGTAGAAAGGCGCCTTGCCCAGTAAGGTGCGAGGCGCAGCTGCTGCACCTTTCTGCAAGGCGCACCTTTGGCTACCATGATTAGTGTGTGTGAGTATGCATATAATATCCATTTAGTAATTCCATAAAGTACCTATTTTAGATGGAACCAAAACATATGACCAAGTGTACAAGGTAATTATTGTTCTAAAGTCCAAGGAACTCCTACATTTCTGCAACACTAGAATTCCTATTTGGTGGTCAATAAATATAAAGCTCTATATATAGGATCTAGGGTGTGTTTTGCTTGTGAACTCATTATTTAATGAGTACCTAATATTACATAGCTTACTATACCAGCTATCTGATCAAATGTATCACTAGTCTTGCCGGAATATCCCATAGTCAGTTCGACATTCCTACAGCTAAGAATGTTTTGTTCATGCAATATATGTGGTTTAGTATCACATTGTGTAATCATCATTGCATTTGAACCACACCGATAACTACTTGAACCTCATCGTAGCAACACTAGAATTCAGTAATTTGCGAACTCATTATAGCCTTATCGTAGTAAGTAACAACGATAAGGTTCAAGTAGTTAACAACCATAAATATGATTACTTGCCATAGTAACCAAGTAATCATTAATAATATTAACAAGATTAATATATATATATATATATATATATATATATATATATATATAACAGAACCAAGAAGAATATAACACTATTTGATCCACGCGTGAAATCAAAAGTGGTTTCGAAAAAAATAAAGCATCAAATTGTGACATTCCCCACGGCAGGCATCCAAGCTCCCTCTCCACTTCTAATAACCAAATTCAACTCCACGTAAGATAGCCAAAGTACGGTTGAGCAATCGACATGATGTATTTGCTCACATTCCGGGGGAATGTCATAATTCATAGGAACATTCTATAGTCTTACTTAGAGAAGATAGAGTGAAAGATTCACATACAGTGAAAGATTCACCAGGTGTGAAATCTCATTGTGTTCCAGAAGTCCAGGATTTATTGGGAATTCGTGGATCAAAGAGGCAAATCTAAATATGATACGGAAAATTCAAATAGAAATGAATGGAAGATGCCCATGGAACGTCAATTTTTCAAGAAAATGCCCCATCCTTCAACATTATGATTTGGTCGACCAAGCCAAATCATGAGTATGAATATCAAAGAAAATCATGAACCCAAGGATTTGGTGGTTCTTAAGTGATATGATGAGAGAGATTTTGATGATGGTAGGAGTTTCATATATTCCCCTTATCATTAACTATTTAATGTGAAATGCACATTCGAGCTTGGAATAGTGTCCCTTTCCTAGACTCACTTCCTCGAAAACACTTATGTTCCATCGGAACCGTCAAAGTGGTTGGTTTTGGCTTGACATGACTGTGATTTAGAAGAGAAGTTCGATCTCATGCACAATAGAATCAATACGTCTAGTACACTTGTCAAACACTAACCAACAAAGTCATGAATGATTTTTGTTTCTTCACTAAGCTATTGAAATCATGTTTTGTAAATATGCTATGAAAGCTTTTGTTCTCTAAAAAAAATTAATGTGAGAGAAAACACAAATCTTTGGTACATAATTTAAACTTGTTCTTAGTTAGTATTGTTCTTAGTAAATACCAACCTTAGTTAATCATATATGGGTCACATAACAACATTCCATCCTATACCCAGTAATAACCATATTTAGTTACTATTATATCTGATCATATTCGAATATGATTTATCAGTGCCCGTTTGCTCTTATTTCCAATCCGTCTACATATCAGATTTTGCCGGATATGGACATTAATTCTTATTTCCAAGCAATATATGCATATGTAATGTAGGAAGGCATATGAAGTATGAACATGGTAATATACATAGCTGAAACCATTTCTCTCTGATTGTGCACTAGATCAGGATCTAATTTTTATCTCAATTTGACGAGGCACATAATAGATTTAACTCAATTGTGCTCTGATTGCTGACTTCTTTCTCATATTATTTCCTCAAGCAGGGTCCTATTATCAGATTTGAAAGTAAAGTAAGTTTTGAAGATTTTCAATCAAAGTCTTCCCCTATGTTGCTACATGTGTGTATTCAGGTAAATCTAGAACATATATTGTTATAGTTTGTCATGCTTCTTGTCCCTATAATATTTGTGGCTCTAATTGTTCTAACCGAAACATGTTTCCACAAAAAAGAAATGATAGCACTTTAATATCAATTTGATATGAACCCACAAAAGAAGAAAACTTGTTCACTTGAGCTGTTAAGTAGCAGAAACTAGATCTGAAAATATTTAAAAGCCAAACAACAATATCTAAAGCCTTCTTTTGAGCGAAAATCTCACCAACATAAAGGTCCTCACTACTATTTCTTAATTCTTATAAGTAAACGCGTACAGGTTGGTAGAGTGGGATTTAATTTTTTTTCTCATACGCCTGCTAGGTTACCCAAGACAAACTCTTCGTGTGTCAAACCAAATGGTATTTCGTAGATGATTCTAGGAACATCCTAAGTTGATGCTTCTAGATCATATCTAGATGGATGATAAAATCTCAACACATCTTATTTGTTGAACTTCATGACATCTTCGCAACATATGTCATGTGTTTGCCATAGATTCATCCCCGACTCGAATCTCATCGTGCCACACTCATATAACAACTATCACGTATTATTGAATATATATAGAAACAGGCTAATTATTCTACATATACATTCCTAGATTATGAATCAAACTCTAATCTAGGGGATAAGATTAGTATATCTCAACGACAGCTGAAGCCATTTACGCATCCAGCCTCGAACAACCGAGCAATCCCCAAGCAATCTAAAAGTATACACACAAGCCGCCTCGAACAACCAAACAATCCCTGAAGCATTATACCAATACATCAGATCACCCAGCAACTCTTGCTTTTGAATTTGTGCTAAAGCTAAATCCAATAACTCCTCAAAACAGCTTGAATGTTGTTTGGAAACTTGGTCAATAATTCTTGCAATATTCCGATTGGTTTTTTGGGTTTACTTTTACATTTCTAGTGAACAGAAATAGAACTCAACACAAGGAGAGGGACTTTGTAATCTCTTTGCTACGAATTGGGGTCCTCCGAGAAACCCCCTCCCCACTATTTGTAAAAGATAGCTAGAGGTAGGTTGGGAAAGTGGTGGCCTCCTAGGATAAGGATTAGTTCCTAACTAGCCATCCATAACATAAGGATAAGGATTAGTTCATAACTAGCCATCCATAACAGGAAACTCAATCCTAGATTGAGTCATATTTTCATATATAGACATCTATCAATAATTCAGTGTATGATTGGTATAACTGAATCCTAATTAAATTAGGTTTCAATTCATATTAATATAGAAGTCGATCAATCCTTATCCTAATTTCTCAAGTGCTACCACAAGTCTAATTACGAATAGGATGAATAAATTGTTCACAAACCCAAGTCCAACTTAGGGATTGTTTGGTTGCCTGTAAATTCTAGCATTGCAGCATTCGTTGCAGCATTTACATCAATCCCAGTATTTCTTTCATTGTAATTGATGTCATTTACTGTAACAAAATTTGTAATAAGTACACATTTCCTACAGCATTTGTTGCAGTCATTTTGACTGGAACACCATTTGCAGCAACTTTTGTTGCAAGGGATTTCTTTTACAGGCAACCAAACAGACCCTTAGATTGTACAAACCAAACCATGTTTTGGTCGTCTAACCAAACCTAATGTGTGACCTTTAGGCTTGACACTAAGATGGCAGCAAGTTTGATTTCTAGACCGAACCAAAAACCGATACCGGATATCCAATCAGAAATCCGATGAATTACCAATCCAGATATCTGTAGATTATCCGATCAGAAACCCGAACGAGTACCGTTGTAAAAGTTGTGGTCTCTAGCAAATCAAGATTGATACCTAGCAATGTGTCATAGCCTCCACATGGTTTGAGGATAATCGGTTATATACACATAAAACCTATTTACATTCAATTACCGTGCAATTCAATATTTCTATCATATGACGTCCTAACTAAACTTGTATTGTGGATCTAATGCCAATATCCAAATTTTTAGTAACTATGTATCTTGATCACAAGTTTAACACTTTTAAGGTTTAGAATGAAACCCTTTCATTATAATCTTTTACCACGTGCAAGGAATTTCTAGTGTGACATATCGGATCATAAAGGACATTCACTTCATATTGTGTATGCTCGGTACGACAGATTCCATATTAGTCCTTCCATGAACAATTCGTCAAACCCAATGACCACCCAGTAATGACTCGTGATGAATCATCTTGATGAGGTTTCAAAGTGTGGTTGCATGTTCACTAGGTACTGTGACGATTTCAGGTCAAAAGCTCACTTGTATACTGACATGAAGGAATTCTCCCTTGTCATGTTGAATACATACTCCATTAGGATTTCCATTTTGAATTCAGTGAACTCATTCAACTACTGAGCACCTAAATACTAGTTATGATGTCTACTACATCGGTGATTTCTGAGACCAATCACACCCATCATATGGGTTCATATACAGTGTACCAGTCTCAACCGGTTCACTTAATATCTATCTTGGTAAACCTTTGACTAGGAAATTGTTAGGAACAAAGTTTATCAAAATTTGTTGTCTCATCCATGTCATCTCATGTCATCCCAAAATCCCTTAAGTTTTATGGACTTTATCACACTTAACAACATAAAGTATATAAAATGTAAACATTGCAACAAAGTAGGATAAATAAATATATTTTATTAATAATCAAAATATCATTACATGAAGTGATACATTGTTACAATCAAACAACTACTTCTCAAATTGGTTTGGCTGATAGAACATATCAATATCATTTCTCTTTGATAGAATAAGATTAAAAGTGCAACAACATGATGCCAACAAATATAGCTTAGTGAGCACCTTGGCCCCAACAGGATAGGAGTCATGTCTTTACGGATGTCAAATAAAACAGGATAGGAGTCTTATCCATATTTATATTCACAAAACTTAATAAAAAAATATTATTGACAAGATTGACAAATAAAAGTTGACTAAGTTGTTGGCTACATAGTTTATTTTTAACACTTTGCAACACAAGATTATCCGCAACAAAATCCTCTTTCCCTGGAGTAGGGACTGATCAACGATTTCAGAAAATTAATTGAAAATACTATTATAGTTGTTGCTGGATTAAGGTCCATAATCTCCAATTTGAACGAGTTCCTTATCGTGAATATTCGTGGATAAAGATTCAAATATATTGAACAATGATTACATATCTCCTCAGCAATATCGAGCATCTAAGTATGTAGATATTCAAAGAGAATATAGAAAAGCATTGATATTGATACAGAAATTTCTACTTTAGGGCTTTTCCCCTATACTGCTCTCCACTAGAAAAGGCAGAAGATTACAAGTACAAGAAGAGAATCTAAATTAATATGATCTATTGAACACCCTATATGCGAGCTGGTAGTATAAACTATAAAGTTACTAGCCAACAAACCATTTTCAAACCTTTATACATACCCTTAAATCCTACATGGTTTCCTTAAGTAGAAAGGCAAATACAACTTGGCAATATTTGGCCAAACCAATTAACTGCTATGTCGTAGTTCACTATCCAGGTTTCATGATCATCTAGATCCAGAACAAAACGAGAAAGCCACCTATGATTATTAGCTATGAAAGCACATTTTTTCATATTAGAGAGTGATCCCAAAGCTTCCAACAAACAGTCAAGCCCTCTAGTTCCAAGAGAGATTAAGCATGGCCAGTTGTACAGTTGAGTGCGAGGGGTTTCAAAATGATTGTAGATCCTTTAGTATCGGAGAGAGAGAGTCCACAGTTTTGGCCCTTGCCAATCTCATTTGTCATTGTCCTAGTATTGCATTGCACATGATTTGTTCAGTCTCACTCCATCCCTCTACCTCTTTTTCTCATATGAGGAAACTTCAAATAGTCTTAGTGTTAACTAAATGGATTTCTCATAGGACGGATGAATTCACAAATTTTACATTAGTCTCACTTATGGTTAGAAGTCAGTTGGTTATAAAACAAATAAAAGGAGTCAAATTTTCAGGAACAATAAAACCGATATACTTAACTTAAAAGGATGATTTATATTTGAAATCTATCATTGATTGGCGTAAACAAGCATGTAACTTGGTAGAGCCAAGATGCATGTGGCCTCGGCACTAGTTATTGCACAAATGCAGGCCCTTTTGCTTACAGTCTGGACCAAGAAATGTAAGCCAAGATGCAAACAGATGATCATGTTAGGCGTAAATCGTACTCCAACTATACTAGCCCTTTACTTTTGAAAGGCCAACCAGGAAGATGTGCTTAAACAAACCAACCAAAAGTGAGTGAACTATCAAAAAACTAAACTCTATTGGGATGACTAAGACCTAGACCAGAAATTTGTTGCAGAATTACCAATGACCGAGATTTAGACTAAAGCTGAGTTTTTGAATATCGATTTGAACTTGGACCAACCCACAACAAGAACTTTTCAATCAATACAAGTTGTGATTGACAGATAAAGGGAGAGTAGTGGGCCTACACAATCAAAGGCTGCCGTGCAAGAGGTTCCAATAAAGGAGAGGCTTTCGTAAAAGATGAGATGAATAGATTCTTTAGTTTCACACTCAGTAACAGCTTCAACTCTCATGGGAAAAAAAAAAAACCATATTAACAGAAATTTTGAGTGGAGAATAGCATCATCTTTGCAGGTCCCTTCGGAGTTCAAGTCGGTCTTTATCCATCCAATCTTACATATCAGCACACATTTGAATCCCAGTAAGCAATTCATATTCCTATAATATACTAGCCTCAGTATGCCTCTGCAGTGCTTTTAGCCAAAAGTACCTTAAGTAGTAAATTAAAAAGAAAAATCTCATAACAAGATAATTGGAGAGAAAGCTGTCCAATTACTTGTGCCCAAAATTATAGTAAAAATTTGACATAGTGTTCTGGATTTGGCAAGATTATCAACGATTAAGCTATCAGTCCTCATACATTGAGAACCATAACCTAGGAAGCACGGATGCTCAAAAAATCAGTGTTGTTCTCGTGTAGGGGCACGTATCAGACACGAAACATACACTAAAAATAGCAATATAAATTATTAAATATACACGTATCAAGGTGCCCGTACCCTATCGTATTACCGTAACTGTAACCAACAAGAACATCGGAACCAGGGACGGATCTATTTGCAACCCAGAGGACGCGGTTTTGGGGGGAAAAAAATTAAGTTAGGTTTTATCGAAATTTTGGCAAAAGAAATAGTTTTTGTATGGATTTGAACCACGAATATATTGAATAGAAAGCAAACTCTTAACCACTAGGCTACTTAACTTCTAATGTTAAATTATATTCATCCATGTTTGATCTTGTTATTTTGCTATATTGAGGGAAGCCCCCTCTGACTAAAGCTGCCGCCAGATCTGCCCCTGCTCGGAACTACTCAAGTTATCAGCATTATGAATGTACAAGTTCGTAATTACAACTCACATTGAGCTTGACAGTGGCTCTCATCTGGTTCAATATGAGCGGAACCGTCGAGCACCGGATCAAAACAGTAGTCAAAACGATCGCCGCCCACCTGACAAAACACACACACAAACATATCACCACAAAATTTCACCTTTTTCCCCAAAAAAAATCACACTTTCTTTCTTACTTCCAACTAACCAATCGACGCCGACGTTGGTATGGACCCCGTCGATCAAGTACTGGAGCGCGGCGACGGGGAAGTACGAGTCGGCGGCGGCCGCCACCACCTCCGCGGAGAAAGGAGGGACCCCAGCCGCAGCATCAGCGACGGCAGTGGTGGTGGCAGCGGTAGCGTCGACGGTGGTCTCGGTCAGGACCTCGGCGACGTCCTTGATGTATCCGATCTCGGTGGATCCGTCGGCGGCGGCTCCGGAGGAGGAGTAATTCCTGCGGAGGAGTGAATCGGCGCCGAGCGGTAAGGAGAAGCCGAGGCTAGTACTCATAAAGGAAGGAGCTTTGACCCCGTGTCCGTGTCCGGGGGAGGAGGATTTGGGGAGTCGGGGAGGGGGATCGGAGCGGTCTGCGTGGCTGAGGGGGATGTGGGAGAAGGAGGGGTGGAGGCGGCGGGAGACGTGGATGAAACCGGTGGTGAGGGCTCGCCGGTGGCAAGCCATATTTTTCTCTTTTGGGATTTGGTGGTTGGCTTGGGCTTATAAGAAATTCGGAGCGTGGCTTTGGTTTTGGTTCGATGGTGGGAGGTTTAGGGTTTCTCTCCTACCAATGAATTTGTGATTCTCCCCTAATGCAGTATAGTTAATTTAGATTTAGGATTATATTTCTTCTCCAATACTGATTACGGACCTTCCCATATCGATATGGATGGATTCACTATCTATATATACTAGTATACATGTACCTATTTTACACGTATTTTAGTTAGAATATCATAAGATCATTCCAACTAATTATTCATGTGTGTATATTTTCTTTTACAATGTCAAAAAATTCAAAGTACATTTTTTTTCTATTGAGAATAATAATCTTTGAAAAATGGTAAGGATAGAAAAATTTTACCATTGGTAATGAAAAGTTGTATGAAAAAATGAAACTTGCATGCAAACTTTATTGCTTTGACTCTTAAACATAAATGACATGTAAGTTGACATAATAACATCATATTTATAAAATACTCGAGGATATTTTAGGAATTCAAAAGTTTCACCACCAAGTTTTCCTATTATATAGTAGAATAGATAGATATAGTAGAATAGATTAATATTTTATTATTTTTAATTCATCTATTAAAAAATTAATATTGTTGATTTGTTTCATCATACTAGATAGGGCTGGGCATACGGTTACAGGACCCGCGGTTCCGACCCGGCCCGAACCGTAAACTGTCCAAACGGGCTGGGTCCTAAATTTTGTAATTTAAACGGGGCGGGACAGGACAGATCGTGTCATATAAACGGTTCGGGACGGGTCACAATATGAAAACATACGGGGCCCCGGGCCGGCCCATTTGTAGGAGTAAATTAGGAAATTTACTTAAAATTTCTAGTCAAATGTAAAAACCTAACAAACTTACTGCTACCAAAGACCAAAGTATCAAACCCAAACTTTTCTAGTTTCCTATTTTTCCATCTACAGGCTACAGCAGCCGACCCTAAAGAGACGACTTTCCTCGACGGCGCAGCATCGCAACTCGAGAAACTCCGGTGACCTCGTCTTCCTCGACGGCTCCACCTCTACTCAAGTCCTCACTCATCGACGATGCCCGACCACCGGTCCACCATCATCCTCCTACCATTTTCTCTCCTCCTTTCCGATTGAACGGCGCCCGACCACCGTCATCCTCCATCTCCGACGAAGGTATGATTTAAACTTTGGCCGATTAGGGTTTTGACATATTTAGATTTTGAATTGATTTGTTAAGCATTATTAGGGTTTTGACATATTTAGATTTTGGAGAAATTTTGACATTTAAACTGAGATGACCTGGTACTCTGGCAGTCTGGCAGCAATTCACATTTCACAAGTATGCTTCTTTATTGATTTGGTTTTCCAACATTCAAATTTGTAGCAAATGCAAATATATGCCATTGAGTACTTGTTACTTTGGAATTTTGGATATTTTGAAAGATCATATTGTTCTTATTCTCCATAATGCAAATATATGCCATTGAGTAATATTATTTGGTTTTCTTATGGCTTCTTTGTGAATTCCTTTTTGTGTTCATGGTGATCTTTTACTAATAAAGTTGGATTTCAATTGTTACCAAAAGAATTTTTTAAGCTTGTTGACACTGTAAAATTGTTGAAAGGTTACAGAACCTAAGCTTTACTTTAATCAGTTTATACATTGAGATGTACTCATTTTTAAATCAATTTTTCAGGAAATTAAAAGGAAGGAGTTGAAGTTGAATTGTTGAAGAGTGGGTGTTTTATTCTCTTTTCAGAAAAGACATGTCATTCCTATTCATTGGTGAAGACAAGGTTATTCATTTTTAGCATGTTATTTGTATTTGTATTCATTTAATATGGTGACGTAGTCTTTGATTTATGATATATGTATTCTGACTTGTGCTCTGCCATTAGGATTATGGACAAAACTAATCCAGGAGCATCAAGAGCAGCATCTTCTTCTACTGGCACTTCACCTTCACCTGACCAGCCTGATCGCAATATGCCTCCCAGTCCTGGACCTCAAGGTGAGCAGTGCCCTGCTCTTTCCTCTTCCAAAAAAAGAAAACAAGCAACTTCAGCAACACCCGAGGTACCAAAAGAAGCTGCAGAGAGAAGTTGGATGTGGGCTCATATTAGCAAATGCATTATCAAAGAAACAAAAAAAGTAGAAAAGGATGGAAAGAAAGAGGTGGTGGAGGTAAGTGTATTGAAGGCTAAGTGTAAGTATTGTGGGCAGATGTTTGCTTGTGATACTAGGGCCGGTGGCACTAGTACCTATAGTAAACACATTCTTAAAGTATGTAAGAAGTATAAGCCCACTGAAGACTTGCAACAAAAGGTGCTTGGTATTGGTGTTGGAGATGGTGATGTTAGGAGCTTGCTTACTTGTAAAGGATGGAGCCAAGAAGCAAGTGTGAAAGCTATTGTTGAATTCATAGTTATTGATGAACAACCGTTTAGTGTTGTAGAAAAGGAGGGGTTTAAGCGGATGATGAATGTAGTGCAACCTAGATTGTGTGTTCCCTCTCGAAGAACTATTGTTAGGGAATTGTAGAAGATGTACGATGACATGAAAGAGGGTTTGATGAAGGATATCGGCAAGTATAGGGTGAGTTTGACCACCGATACATGGTCGAGTGTGCAAAATATCAACTACATGGTGTTGACGGCCCATTTTGTAGATGATTATTGGAAGATGCACAAGAGGATTCTCATTTTTTGTCCAATTCCAAGTCACCAAGGCAAAGAAATTGGAAAGTTGATTGAGCAGTGCTTAGTTGAGTGGAAAATTGAGAAGATCATGTGTATCTCGGTTGACAATGCTTTGGCTAATAAGGTGGCAATAGAATGGCTTGTTGCAAAGCTAAAGAAATGGCGTAACTCACCCCTTGTCATGGAGGGAAAGTATGTGCATGTGAGGTGTTTAACTCACATCATAAACTTGATAGTGAAAGATGGTTTGAAGAGGTTGGATCGAAGTGTGGTAGCAGTCAGGAAAGCTGTGAAGTTTGTGAAATCAAGTCCGTCGAGGTTAGCATATTTCAAAAGATGCATTGAGGTCAAGAAATTGGATCAAAAGGGTCTTGTTGTTATGGATGTGGCTACAAGGTGGAATAGCACATACTTGATGTTGGAGTCTGTTTTGAAGTATCGAAAGGCATTCGATAGAATGTGTGAAGATAAAGACAATGCATACTTGGGTTATTTCAACGAAAAGGATGAAGTATGTGTTCATGAAGATGATGCAACATTGGAAGGTATTACTAAAGTGAGGGTCGGGCCACCGAATGAGAAGGATTGGGAGAGTGCATATGTGTTTTGCAATTTTTTGAAGCTGTTCTACTTGGTGACGATAAAGGTGAGTGCCAGCAGGTACCCACATCTCACACGGTAGTCCATGATGTCATTGTTGTGGAATCTGAGATCCATAAGCTCTTTATGCCCGAGTATAACCAATATTTTGAAGCTGGAGGTGGTGTGGAGGCAGTGCTTACAGACATGGCAGTGAGCGTGAGAGCAAAGTATCAAAACTATTTTGGTTCCATTGGGACGATGAACCAACTATTTATAGTATCACTTGTTTTAGACCCAAGATTCAAGTTGAGACACTATTTGCACTTGTGTAAAAAAAATGGGATACACGGATGAAGAGGTCGAAGTTCAAGGTAATCGTGTGAAGACACTGATAAAGGAGTTGTGTGATGCATATGCAACAATTCGTGATGGTTCTCAGGGGCGTGGCAAGGGTATACAGGTAGTATTATCTATACAGTTTACTGAAATCTCACTGATGAAATATATGTTTACTGTTTAGTATGTTTACTAAAATCTCACCATTATCGATTAATATATGCATACAGGTAACAGTTTAGTATATTTACTGAAATTTGTTCCCTGTCATTTGAAGATCGGGTAATTTCATAGAGGCGGTGAAGTTTTGTTTAATTATAGAAAGGAGGAAAAGTTTGGAGAAATTATAAGGAGGAGGATGAAGTGACATTAGTGATGGCTGTAGAAGCATGGAAAAGAATAAGATTTGCTATGCGGCCCAAAAATCAACATAAAGCTTCATGCGGCTCAAAATCCAGGAAGCTTCATGCGGCTCAACAAAAACCCAGAAAGCTTCATGCAGCTCAGAAAGCTTCATGCGGCCCAAAAGCAGCGGGGAGCCTTATGCAGTTCGAAATCAGCCTAAGCAATAAATGTCTCTCTATGTAGCTGGCCATAATTACTCTGACAAAAAAGTGACAGCTCTGACAAAGATGACAGCTCTGACATGAACACGAGACGTGACATACTCCTAAAAAGATGAGAAAATCATCATGATATCCGGCACAGTGCACAGTTCCAAAGAAGACTCTTCATGCGGATCGCCTATGAACACTCTTTATGCGGCTCAGTCATGAGACAACTCTCATGCGGCTCGGACATGAAGCATCTCTCATGCGGCTCGGCTATGAGACGACCTTCATGCGGCTAAGTCATGAGACATTCCTCATGCGGCTCGGTTATGAGACGTCGGCTCGGTTATGAGACGTCCTTCATGCGGCTCGGTCAGGAGACATTCTTCATGCGGCTCGGCTATGGGACGTCCTTCATGTGGCTCGGTCATGTGACATTTTTCATGCGGCTCGATCATAAGACAGTCCCTCA
This sequence comes from Iris pallida, assembly GCA_029216955.1. Classification (NCBI taxonomy): domain Eukaryota; kingdom Viridiplantae; phylum Streptophyta; class Magnoliopsida; order Asparagales; family Iridaceae; genus Iris; species Iris pallida. The sequence continues at coordinate 70,358 of JANAVB010006531.1, read as the reverse complement.
TGCGGCTCAGCCAAGGTACATCCTTCATGCGGCTCGCCACAGAATAGTAGTTAAGACACGTGGCAGAGATTGACCAAGTCTTAAACAGTTCAGATTTATTACAACAAACAGATCATGATAAACCGAGTCTCGAGGCACAGTTACGATGATGTGGCCCGAAACTTGCTACGTGGCTGTTCATCCCATTCCTCATGACTTCCTATAAATAGCAAGGTGCTATTCCCTTGCAAGGAGACACACACAGAGAGAGGCGCACAAGAGAGTACACAAAGCTCAGAAGCAGACTCTTCCCTTCGTGTCTTCAGAAAGCATTTCTTCACCGGAGCCAAGGTTGCGTTCGATCGTCCAAGGAGTAAGGCAGAGTTGATAGCACTTTCCCGAGCCTCTACCGTCACCCCCAGAATCAAAACTAAACAATTATACTTAGATTGCTTTTCCTAGGTTTTGTTCCTAGGCTCTCTTTTGTTACAAGCGGGTTTGTAATTATGAGTCAAGTTCAGTCCTCCTATAAAATTGTTCTGTTCTACGATAATCAATGACAAACAATGGCGCCCCACATTATTCCCCCCACCATGTGACATCACTGATGGCACCAGGCCCTCCTTGGTGCCATCACTAATGTCACACCATGAGATTCCCCCACCCCACTTTTCCTCCTTCCAATGTTCCTTTCATACCTCCCAGTGCCCTTTCTCTTCCTTCCATACACTTTTCCTCCCTCCAATGTCCCTTTCCCTCCCCCAATGTAACTTTTTCTTCCCTAATGCAATATTCTTTATCCGGTTCTGATTTATAGGAGAGGGAAGAAGATGGATTCATTTCATTCAAATATCTGCTGCTGGAGCTTCTCCTGGACGATGTAGAGATTAGAGAGGAAGAAGATGAATGCAGGAAACGATGGTCGTATTTCCGGTGGACCGACCACTGAAAGAGAGGAACAAGAGCGAAACAATCACATATCTCGACTGGTGTTTACAGGAGAGGTTATTTTTTAAAAATTAATATTTATTCGTTATTTTATTATATATTAAATTTGAGTTTATTTATATCGTTATTTATTCGTTACGGGAGAGCTACTGGATGGCAACCTGTTGTTAGTCCACTTAAACAAGAATGTCGATTTTCTAATGTACTAATAAAAAATATTTGTCCTGTGCCAAGTGGTCTAGTATATACTCTCCAATTACAAGCTGGTTGATCACAATTATAAATAATTCCCCTAGAATTGTTCATACTACCGGTTGAACATATAAAGTTGTGTTCAATTGCTACATTACTTATGAAAATTTTAAACTCAAGCCGGGTAGCAAATTATTGTCCGACAAATAATTCATGAGTGGTACCATTACTAACAGTATCATCAAAATTATCGTCTATATTTTCAATTAAATCATCACTATTTTCAATATTTTGAAAATCATCAAAATCATCATTACTAGCTACATTTACTGCGTGTTCTTCTTCATGAGTTGGAAGTGGCCGAGAAGAACTAGCACCCACTTGATAATTAGAAGCACGTGGATGTGAAAATATTTCAAGTGGTAGGGAAACTTGAGTAACAAAAATACTTATAAACGGCGATTGTAAATTAACTTCAAGAACAAAATTCCATGCTTGATCAGAATCTATTAACAAACAATGAGAAACGAAAACATGTCTTAACATAAATTCATATCGAATAGAAAAAGAGGTAATAATCAGAGTTCGTAGATTATCTAAGATCGGTTAAAAGAAGTTGCGTAAAACTCCTTTCGTATGATAGCCCATTTACTGAACCTCCATGTGAGCACAATATTCTCAGGCTCTGATCCATATCGAAAAGATGTACAACTTAAAATCTGCAGAAAATATTAAAGAATAGAAAGTGTGAAGTGGGAATGAAACTCTCTCACATCCACCTTTTATATAGATTCAATCTCCAACGGATAGAAATATGACCGTTGTACAGGAAAATGGAACGTTGGAAGGCAAAATAGGGGTATCTCATGGGGTGACATCAGTAATGTCGCCTGAGGGAGGAATATTGGGGAGAATCTCATGGGGTGACATTAGTGATGGCACCAGGGGGGGCTGGCGCCATCAGTGATGTCACTTGGTGGGGGGGAATAATGTGGGGCTCCATCACTAATGTCACTTCATTCCCCTCCTTATAATTTTTTCAAACTTTCCCTCCTTTCTATAATTAAACAAAACTTCACCCCCCCTATGAAATTACCTGTTTGAAGATTCACTATAAGATTCACTATGCATAAGCATGATTAGAAATATTTGTTCCCTGTCATTTGAAACATTCGTTCCCTATCATTTGAAATCTCACTATACATAATTTGCCATGTAGTTCTCATATGATTCCATGAGTGAAAGTAGCTCCTCATTTGGAAGACGAGTGGCACACTGTCACGACCCGTACCCTAGAGTAAGGGCACGAGACGTGGGTACGTCCAGCCTACGCCGCAGTATCGGCGGTAGAACACTGTCCTAGGTCAAACATCTAACAATATAAAGATACTTGTACAGTATATACACTCCGAATGGATGTGACATAGCAAATACAGTCTCAATCATATCTAAGGTAGAGCATGATAAAAGATAGAAAAAATATGAAATCCACAAAGAGATACAGCAAATAGAAGTCTAAGTGTCTAAGATACACAAACCCAGAAAATCATCTCAAATCTCAAATACAGTAATCCATAGAGTAAATACAGCTCAAGATAAATGAAAACAAAGTAAGAAAACCCTAGCTATCTATACAACCTCTACTGTGTCTCCTCTAGGCTAGCAGGCAACCTCCAAGCTATCTATAAAATTTATCAACAGGTCTAGTCAGGACAGGAGCGAGTACAGTACATCTCAACAAATCATAATAGGCTAGGAAATATAATCATGCTAGAGAGTAAGATACATGAACTGAAGAACAACATGATGTAGAAAGAGAGAGACTATAAGTAAATAGATACAATATATACGAGAACTATCAGTGCTAGTAATTCAGAGTACAAGACGGTTATGTAAACGGCACGATGTTGTACACGAGTAATCTACAGAGGTTGTACACGAGTAATCTACTGGATTGATTACATAACCACTTCTACTCCCCCGCCCCAATCAATACACAAGGATCTAGCCAAGTTATGTTATTGTACACGAAATATAGTCGTACACGAAGATCATATAAACACATGAGTATACACAATTTTACACGATTTGTACACGAAAAGCACGAACACAAGGAGTACACGATGCTCATGATAAAGTACACGAACACGAAATATCCGATGTATCCGCTAAGGGGATAACATCGTACGACAAGATCCATATAGTACTAATCCGTGTTACCAACGTGTTAGCATCAAGTAAAGTAATCTAAAGCAGGAAATATAATCCTAAATAAGATATGAAATGATCAGAGAATGTACTCGCCTGAATTGGTTGGAGTCGACGTGCGCGACACGAACGTATCGACACGAGGTAGGTACAATGCTATGCTCCACAGAGGGTCCCAAACGACGACACGTGCAGTCCCAATGAGTCCAGAATAGTCCAAATAGCCTAGTTTGGTATATAAAAGTCTAAAATCAGGGTTTGGTACGGTAATCAAATCAAGAAATATGAAACGACTTTAATAGTCGCGATTAATGATTTCAGAGGAAAAAATATAATTAAATAAATATAATAATTTTTTTTGGAAATCCTTTATAATGTTAAAAACTATATCTGTATTAATCAACATATTTTAGATAATATTTCAAACCCATAAAATCATTTCTGTACTAATATTCCTATTTTGTCAAATATGAATTTAGGTCAAAAACTTAATAAATATATTTTATAATATTTGTAGTTAGCCCAATACTTGAAATGAATGTTTTTAATATAATAAAACTTTTAGGCTAAAACCATATATTAATTTGACAAAAGCTATAATAATATTATAGGCTTCCAAAATATTTTATCCAAACCAGTATAATATTTCGTCACCAAAATAAGTTTAGGAAATTAATTACTAACCATTACATAATAAGTAATCTAATAAATACATAATATCCAATAAATAATATATTAATAGTAATTATAAATCTTAAAATCCTAATTATTAACTAGAGTAATACCAACAAGAATTTGTAAGTAATAATTATAAAAATAACAATAAATACCCTCATTACTACCACCATTATAACTATATATAAATTAATATATAAACTATTACATTAACTAATATATAAACTAATATATAAACTAACATATATAACTAATATATAAACTAACATATATAACTAATATACTAATGTCACAGAAAAGGAGGGGCGTCCGATCCCCAATTCAGAAGAATGGAGAGGCTCACAGAGGGGAGTTCGTGCGCGTGGGTGGCGGAGCGCGGGGTTTGGATCTCGCCAGCGTGAGGCGCACGACAGATCTGGAGGTCGGGGCTCCAGCGATTCGGTCGACGACGCCGACCAGGGTGGACGAGGCGGCGACGACGGGATCCGGTCAGGTCTTCTCTCTCACTCTCTCTCTCTATGATTTGGTGGTGGTGGTGGCTATCGGTGGTGGTGGTGGTGATGTTGATGGTCAGAAATGTTGGGTGTTGGGATGGTCGTTTTGGCAGTGGTGGCGGCGGTGGTTTGATGGCAGGGACGACGGCGTGTGTCTTGGTGGTGGCGGAGGTGGCTTGTTGTGGTGGTGTATGGTGGTGACTATTTGGTGGAGGTGACAGAGCTGGGTGGACATGGTGGAGGCGATGGCCGTGTGTTAGCCGAAGTTGGCCGAGAATGGCCTGGAGGGAAGTGGTGGTAGCAAGCTCTGACGATGGTCGAAGAGATGGCAGCAATGGCTTTGGCCAGGAAGACAGTAGGTCGGGATGGAAAAATGGGGGTGGCGGCTGCAAATGAATACCTAGGGATTAGTTCCTTGTAGCATTGGGAAGAGGGCCTATATATAGGGTAGGTTGGGGAAAACCCTAAAAATGTAAAATGTAATAGAAATTAGAAAATTATTAAGGAAAAACTAACATACTAACATAATGCTAACTGCTAACCCTACCATTATCACCATCTACTGATTAATTAGCACTAATAATTATTAGCTATAAATTAATTAATTAATTACTAGTTAATACTAATTTAACAAATGGGCTAATTACAATTTAGCCAAGATTTTCTAATTACTAAAAATAATACTAATTTATTCACTTAATTATTTAAATATATTTAACAATCATTTATTTAGTAAATAATATATTTTGAAATTTCGAAATTCAATAAACGTTTTCCATATAGAACAATAATTAAAACTTATTAATTTTAAGGAATGGACAGAAAAATTCCAATAGGATAAAATCGCATGAAATAGTAGACCAAAACCAACAAGGACCGATATCAATCTCGGTCAAAAATTGTTTTCTCAAAAATTAGAATTTGCACGTTCTTCGAGATTCAGAAAATTCGGAGTTTTGAAAAATACAAAATAAAATAAAATAACAGAAGAATTTAAGAAATCAATTAACGGAGGTTACAAATCTACCCTCCTTAAAGAAATTTCGTCCTTGAAATTAAAGGTTGGCAAGAGAGTTAAAACATGATAGAAATTTAGGCAATAACTCAGACACGATCAAAAGACAACGACTATGGCACGATCAAGATAATCAACTCGAAATTGTTTAGACATGACTATTGATTTGGCACGATAGAATCATAGTATGATCAATATTGTCTAGACATAAATTAGGAATAATTTCAAGTTATTTGGGCACAGAGAAATTTGTTCATACATGGTCAATTTCAAATTCCGACACGACTAAGTCTATATATAGTCGTGACCGAAGATCAAGATTTTAGGCATAATGAAAAAATTGATTTTGATATGATCACTCAATTCATGACAAGTTCATAGTCAATCGGGTAGTCGTGATCAAGGACAAAATTTTCAAGCACGATTCAGAGGCAAAATCGGTACGTATAGTCATGATCGTTAAAATCACGACCATGAGATTCATAGTCGTCTAGTCATGCCAGGTCATCTAGGCACGAATAAATCAAGAGAATTTCAGATAAGATTAGGAAATCAAATCATGGTCAGAAAACATTTTAGGCACGAGTGTAAAAATCCAAACATAATAAAAATTAAAATTCGACACGATCATAGATAAGGTCAGTCTACCTTGGTCAACAAAATTTAGATATGATAAAGAGTATGGTGGTAGCGTAGGCATAACCTAACATCAATTTTCGGTACGATCAAGAATAGTATGAAGCTTAATCGCGATTGGAACAGAATTTAGTCATTTTCAAGAATAAATCAGAGTTTTATGCACGAGTGATATTGGTATCGAAGTTTGATTGCGATCAACATTAAAATATTGACACGATGAAGAATAAGGCTAATCAATATTTGAATTTAGGTTCGAAAAATTAAAATCAAGATTTTTGAGCACGAGCAACATATTGATAGAGATCCAGGTCACGGTTGAATTTAAATCAATTGAGTACGGTCAAGGATCAAGACTATTGGTACGATAAGGGGTACTATTCAAGAAAAAATCAAAAGTTCAAGAACGAATGTCAATAGCATTAATATATATATATATATATATATATATATATATATTAAGAATATTTAGTCTCGATACGATCTAAGTTGATCAATTTTGGGAAATCAAGATTTGGGCAATATGGAGGACAAGGTCATCGAAGTCTGAGCACGAGCATAAAGGATGGAGATTCAGGTCACAATTTAATTCAATTGAGTACGACCTAAGATATTAATGTGATAAGAAAGATGGTCAAAGTTGATTGGTCGTGATTAAGGGAGGTAGGATTCAATGATATTGAAAACCTTTAAAAGGTGATTCAAATATATGGAATAAGTCAAATTCCTCCTATTGATGGGAAAAACAAGAGGCAAGATTTCATAGGAAAATTAAGTTAATCATCTGTCTCTGATTTCATTAAGTTCATCTGGTCATAATTTGCCAATCGTATCTTTATCTTACAAGTTATGATATGAAAATTCAACCTTTATATGCCTACCACCAAGATTTTATAACCTTCAGTCATCTCAACCTTTACCATGATCACCATAGACAAAATTCCAATTTCTAAAACATTTTCCATGAAGCATACCCCTCTTATTTAGGAATCAACACTTATTCATTTAATCAAATTTCCAAATTCTTTCACCTCGTTCTAAATTAGATCCGAAACCTCTAAATCCAGCTTATGAAATCCTTGAACTTGTTTAAATCGAGTCTCGTATTTACTCAACTCCAATACCACTATGTCATACTAAATTTATTCTTATTTATAAATCAACTTTCATATTTCTTCAACGTTCACCTTCAAATATTATCCTTTTTGAATTCTATAATTTTCTCCAATCATCAAAAATAATTCATATAACTTAAAATCCTTGTGTTCTCTCTGTCTCCAGTCACCCTCTTACAATATCTAATTCAATTTCGTATAATCATTGAATACAATTAAATTCTCTTTTCTATTACTAAATTTCTACATAGCCTTAGAGTAGAAGTTCCCAAGAATCAATAACCAAGATTTTCTAAGTTCTCAAAACTAGGTTGACCCTGAATATCCTCATTAGTTTTTGAAATACATCCATGAATTATTCATAACCAAAATTTTCTGCGATTGTTTCTAAATCGATAACATTTATCTCTCGATTCCATTCTAAACCTTTACCACATCTCCATCTCAAATTTTTCATATTTGACATCCAACATTTTGATTCCTACAAAATTATCATATGATAACCAATTACGTTATTTTCGAACTAGATGATTTACGTCACTTTCTCAACATTTCTTAGGTAAAATGATATGAAGATTCAAGGGTTTCAAAGTATAGCTGACAGAATTAGATACGAGACAGGAAATTGATGTAATCAGGACAGTTATATCAGACAAAGAATGGTGGAATAAAATATTGGTAGGAAGAGAATGATAATAGAATCTGCTCTGCTTATCTTTTTAAAAGAAGGAACCATTTGAAACCAGAACTATAATATCAAATCCAAAATAAGGTCTAGCAAAAATCATCGATTCATTGTATTATGAAGAAATTCATAGCAAGAAGTTACACAATGGTTCATAATAACAGCTAAAGCTACTCCTACTCCTACTCCTAAGTTAAATAATGAGAAGCAAAACCAAACAAAACAAACAATAATTAATTTTTTTTTGAAAGAATGGAACAAAAGTAGAGAAAACATGTTCAAAAGCATTTAAGGTACAATCTGATAATCATATGCGTCTATCCAAAATCATGGTACTCTAAATCCTCGTCATACTAGTAAGCAAGGCTACGATAATCACAGGGTCCTCGACTAAGACACATACCTCTAGAATCATGGTATTTAAAATTTTTGCGATGCCGCTAGCTTGGCTGCGAAAACCTTAAATTCTCACACCCGAGAAATATATCCAAAATCAGACCATATGTCCTCACCATGCTGGCTAATGTGACTGTAGAAGACTAGATTCCATAACTGAGATGACCTAGCCCATATAATTTCATCTTGACAAAAAAAAAATTTTAATCAACAATTGGATACCAAAAATCAAATTCATTAACAAACCAAGAAAGGTAAATATAAACTGTAAAAATCAAATTTCGAGATATTTTATAATGAGATTCTCAAGTGTCATTTCAGGAATCTCTTAAGAAATCCTAACTGTGATTGAGTACCTTCAAAACTACATCCTAATCCAACTACAGACTCTAGTGATACTCTAGTTCGAATACCACTACACAAACTCGACCTGCATGGGCCACCACTAAAAACGTGTCACGACCCGTACCCTAGAGTAAGGGCACGAGACGTGGGTACGTCCAGCCTACGCCGCAGTGTCGACGGTAGAACGCTGTCCTAGGTCAAACATCTAACAATATAAAGGTACCTGTACAGTATATACACTCCGAATGGAGGTAACATAGCAAATACAGTCTCAATCACATCTACGGTAGAGCATGATAAAAGATAGATAAAACATGAAATCCACAAAGAGATACAACAGATAGAAGTCTAAGTGTCTAAGATACACGAACCTAGAAAATCATCTCAAATCTCAAATACAGTAATCCATAGAGTAAATACAGCTCAAGACAAATGAAAACAAAGTAAGAAAACCCTAGCTATCTATACAACCTCTACAGTGTCTCCTCTAGGCTAGCAGGCAACCTCCAAGCTATCTGTAAAATTTATCAACAGATCCAGTCAGGACAGGAGCGAGTACAGTACATCTCAACAAATTATAACAGGCTAGGAAATATAATCATGCTAGAGAGTAAGATACATGAACTGAAGAACAACATGATGTAGAAAGAGAAAGACTGTAAGTAAATAGATACAATATATACGAGAACTATTAGTGCTAGTGATTCAGAGTACAAGACGGTTATGTAAATGGCACGATGTTGTACACGAGTAATCTACAGAGGTTGTACACGAGTAATCTACTTGATTGATTACATAACCACTTCTACTCTCCCGCCCCAATCAATACACAAGGATCTAGCCAAGTTATGTTATTGTACACGAAATATAGTCGTACACGAAGATCATGTGAGCACATGAGTATACACGATTTCACACAATTTGTACACGAAAAGCACGAACACAAGGAGTACACGATGCTCATGATAAAGTACACGAATACGAAATACCCGATGTATTCGCTAAGGGGATAACATCGCACGACAAGATCCATATAGTACTAATCCGTGTTACCAACATGTCAGCATCAAGTAAAGTAATCTAAAGCAGAAAATATAATCCTAAACAAGATATAAAATAATCAGAGAATGTACTCGCCTGAATTGGTTGGCGTCGACGTGCGCGACACGAATATGTCGACACGAGGTAGGTACAATGCTATGCTCCACAGAAGGTCCCAAACGACGACACGGGCAGTCCCAATGAGTCCAGAATAGTCCAAATAGCCTAGTTTGGTATATAAAAGTCTAAAATCAGGGTTTGGTACGATAATCAAATCAAGAAATATTAAACGACTTTAATAGTCGCGATTAATGATTTCAGAGGAAAAAAATATAACTAAATAAATATAATAATTTTTTTTGGAAATCCTTTATAATGTTAAAAACTATATCTGTATTAATCAACATATTTTAGATAATATTTCAAACCCATAAAATCATTTCTGTACTAATATTCCTATTTTGTCAAATATGAATTTAGGTCAAAAACTTAATAAATATATTTTATAATATTTGTAGTTAGCCCAATACTTGAAATGAATGTTTTTAATATAATAAAACTTTTAGGCTAAAACCATATATTAATTTGACAAAAGCTATAATAATATTATAGGCTTCCAAATATTTTATCCAAACCAGTATAATATTTCGTCACCAAAATAAGTTTAGGAAATTAATTACTAACCATTACATAATAAGTAATCTTATAAATACATAATATCCAATAAATAATATATTAATGGTAATTATAAATCTTAAAATCCTAATTATTAACTAGAGTAATACCAACAAGAATTTGTAAGTAATAATTATAAAAATAACAATAAATACCCTCATTACTACCACCATTATAACTATATATAAATTAATATATAAACTATTATATTAACTAATATATAAACTAATATATAAACTAACATATATAACTAATATATAAACTAACATATATAACTAATATACTAATGTCACAGAAAAAGGGGGGGGGGGTCCGATGCCCAATTCAGAAGAATGGAGAGGCTCATAGAGGGGAGTTCGTGCGCGTGGGTGGCGGAGCACGGGGTTTGGATCTCGCCGGCGGGAGGCGCACGACAGATCTGGAGGTCGGGGCTCCGACGATTCGGTCGGCGACACCGACCAGGGTGGACGGGGCGACGGCGACGGGATCCGGTCAGGTCTTCTCTCTCACTCTCTCTCTCTATGATTTGGTGGTGGTGGTGGCTATCGGTGGTGGTAGTGGTGATGTTGATGGTCGGAAATGTTGGGTGTCGGGATGGTCGTTTTGGCAGTCATGGCGACGGTGGTTTGATGGCAGGGGCGACGGCGTGTGTCTTGGTGGTGGCGGAGGTGGCTTGTTGTGGTGGTGTATGGTGGTGACTATTTGTTAGAGGTGACAGAGCTAGGTGGACACGGTGGAGGCGATGGCCGTGTGTTGGCCGAAGTTGGCCGAGAATGGCCTGGAGGGAAGTGGTGGTAGCAAGCTCCGACGATGGTCGGAGAGATGGCAGCAATGGCTTTGGCCAGGAAGACAGTAGGTCGGGATGGAAAAATGGGGGTGGCGGCTGCAAATGAATACCTAGGGATTAGTTCCTTGTAGCATTGGAAAGAGGGCCTATATATAGGGTAGGTTGGGGAAAACCCTAAAAATGTAAAATGTAATAGAAATTAGGAAATTATTAAGGGAAAACTAACATACTAACATAATGCTAACTGCTAACCCTACCATTATCACCATCTACTGATTAATTAGCACTAATAATTATTAGCTATAAATTAATTAATTAATTACTAGTTAACACTAATTTAACAAATGGGCTAATTACAATTTAGCCAAGATTTTCTAATTACTAAAAATAATACTAATTTATTCACTTAATTATTTAAATATATTTAACAATCATTTATTTAGTAAATAATATATTTTGAAATTTCAAAATTCAATAAACGTTTTCCATATAGAATAATAATTAAAACTTATTGATTTTAAGGAATGGACAGAAAAATTCCAATATGATAAAATCGTATGAAATAGTAGACCAAAACCAACAAGGACCGATAGCAATCTCGGTCAAAAATTGTTTTCTCAAAAATTAGAATTTGCACATTCTTCGAGATTCAGAAAATTCAGAGTTTTAAAAAATACAAAATAAAATAAAATAAAAGAAGAATTTAAGAAATCAATTAACGGAGGTTACACACACCCTACGTTCTCGATAGAAACTCCGATAATATTTGATAAGATGATGATGGATTGGGAGAAGGAACTAGAAGCAACTCATGATGTTGTGCTTTCACATGAGGTGGATAGTTACCTCATAGACAGACTAGAGCCAAATAACAAGAATGACCGGTTTGACATTTTGAAGTGGTGGAAGGTAAAAGGTAAGAGTTTATACCCAACGCTTGCTTTGGTAGCCAAATATCTGTTGGCTATTCAAGTATCGACGGTTGCTAGTGAGAGTGCTTTTAGCACTAGCGGGAGGGTCATCGGTCCATTTAGATCATCTCTCACTCCCAAATCGGTAGAGGCATTGATATGCCTTCAAAATTGATTGAAAAGTGAAGATATTAGCCACATTGAGTATGAAGCAAGTGCATTGGAACTTGAATTCTATCATGATTGTGAAAGCGGTAAGACTTGCTATTCAATTACTTTCATTTACTTTTATGACACTTGCCATTTGTTAATTTATTTGCTTTAAAAAAAATTATTCTCTTTGTTGTAGAGTATCAAAGAGGCAAAGAGGAGAGTATAAGCTCAAATGCACAAAACCGAAATAAGTCAAGCTCATAAGAAAAAGGAGTTGTGAACTTGTGATTCTCAAGATGTTTTTAATATTATGTTTTTATTTGTCTTGTTGAATTGTCTTGTTTAATTCAGAATACTTGAATGTAACTTGGAGTCTTGGATTGTCTCTCCTTCTTCGATTTTTTTTCCCAGTCATTTGTTATATTTGTTATGGATCATTGGATATGTTTTTATTTCTTATGTCTTTTATATTACTCTTATAGAGAGTATCAACTATCAACTATCAAGCAAGGACATGGATGATGGAATGATGGCATATTCGAATATTTAATATTATGTATGCTTTTATTTCTCATGTCTTGACAGGATCATTATTCATTAAGCAGGGACATGAAAAGTTGGAATGATGGAATGCTGCAGCCTTGTTATCATTTGTTATGGATCATTCGAATATTTAATATTTCTCATTTGTTATGGATCATTTCTCATATCAATTATCATTTGTTATGGATCATTCAAATATTTAATATTATGCTCTTTTTTTTCTCATGTCTTGACAGGAATGATGGAATGCTGCAGTTTCTCTATTGAGGGGGAGCTAAAGATAATGGAATATTGGAATGCTTTTTTCTCATGTCTTGAGTTCAGGTATTACTAAAGTGTGTGTTTTTTCCTCAGATTTTGATGCTTTTATTTTCTCAGATCTTGATGCTTTTTTTTCTCATATCAATTATCATTCATATGTGTTACTGTGTTTCAGTTCATCGTTTGAATTTTTCGGTTTGCTAATGATTGATCGATCTCGATATATATAGCTTCATTATTAGATGAAACTTTAGTCTCAGTAAGGAAAGTCCCACAGGCCACCAACATAGATGGCTGATAGTACTCATTGGCCAGGAACTTGGATAAACTCTGGGCCTGATCATTCTCGGGGCAATCATGCTGGAATCATACAGGTAATGCCGCTTCTACCAATTTTCCTTGTTTATTCAGTAGGATCTTCTCTTGAATAACTTGTACTATCATACTATGAAGCTATAAAAAATGTACTTACAAGATTTTGGAGAGAAGCATATAGATGACTTCAGAAAGTTTTGGAATTACACAAAATTATCAACTGTTATAGGTAGAAGCATATAGCTTTATTTCATTGTTGTTGTGGGTAGTTTAATGTGACTGACAATGATGCAATTTGGTATTTCTTATTTTTTATGTAAACTGAATAATTTTATCATAAATATTTGTTCAAATCTTCCACAGAAGATGTTGGTTTTAGATCATGATGAGATTTCTGTTGCAGGTTATGTTGAAGCCACCAAGTGATAAGCCTCTGCTAGGGACCAAGGTAAGCAACGCGGGTGAGGATGACAAGGGCCTCATTGATCTTACAAACGTTGATATCCGCTTGCCAATGCTGGTCTATGTCTCTCGCGAGAAGCGCCCAGGCTATGACCACAACAAGAAGGCCGGTGTAATGAATGCTCGTCCGTGCCTCCATTATCCTGTCCAATGGCCCCTTCATCCTCTATGTATACAACACCCAGGTCTTTCGGGAGGGCATGTGCTTCATGATGGACCGTGGTGGAGATCGCCTTTGCGCAATCACTTGACTCACTTCATCAATGTCCAAATCCAAACTTGCTTCACCAACTGTAACGCCCCAGTCCCAAAATATTTAGGACCAAGTACGTAGACATGTCAGCTACACAGATACGAAGAATATCCTAATATATGGAATCCTCGTATACGTACATAAGCTGTATATATAAAATAATCACACGCCAGAATATAATAATCTAATATCATCACAGCTCAACACAGAAGATATAAGAGTCCAATAAATAATATATTAAAGAGATAGCCGGGAGGACATACCCACTCCAAACAGCTATAAAAAATAGTCACAATGATCGGAGTCCAACCTCCGCAAAATAAAAAGAACAGAGATGTAAAAATATCCACTAAAATGTCTCAAAGAATCAATAAGCTAGAAATCAAGGGGAGATGCCTCGTCATCAATGTAGGATGGATCCAGTACCGTGTTGTACTCCTACAGGAAATCGTAACAAGATACAAGAAAACACCATGCCATATAAACTGTGATATATAATAGAGTGTAAAAAGGAATGCATGCAAAGGGTGCCTACCAGTTCTACAGTGATAATGCAGTTAAGAACAAACTTTCAACGCATGGGCACTCTGGCTACAGGAAACTCAGGTATGGTCCCACCAGGATACTAGGGACCTTAAAGAATAACATTCATCGAATGTCAGAGGCCAGCAGGATCAGGAATAAAAAAGTGCATACGTGGCCCATATGTTAAGGAACTATCCTCCCCGTCCAATACCTAGCAGGGTTACATCCATGTCCCATAGGAACCTCTAGTAACTGCCAAGTACACTAGCATGCAATTCTATTGGCAGTTACTCCTAACCATCGTACGCCTCACACGTATCTGTGGCCAGCCGACTATGCGAGTACGTGTCCTATATGTGACTCACAACTCATGATGATCATGTGTCAAGGCCGTATGAGATATACCAATATCTAATCATCAATGGGTGGTCACTAGACTAAGCCAATACAAGAGAAATAAACAAAAAAATAATAAAAACGACCGATAGAGTCGTTTGCACCCAAGTGTGACTTGGACGCACAATAATATAATACTAACAATAGATAAAAATGCTGAATATAGATAACTAAAAATAAGAATAATTAAATCACAGAGAAGATGGCAAGGTATCTTGCCTGGTAGTGCGGGGATGACAACTCCAAACAATCAATCACGTCAGCAATGGAACTCAAAATCTACGAACGGCTCTGGATGTTGAAACAAACATCAAGAACGTTTCCGGTGTAAAAGAGATATCTAGGAAACGCCTATCCAAAAGTCCAATTCTGGAACAGGGGCAAAATTATAATTTTGGGTCAAAATAATGTCTGTCGTTGGACCCGTTTTGCACCAAAATACGTGCCGATATCTATGGTCTTTAAAATCGTCAAACTATATGTCTACGGGTCTGTAGGAGCGTAAAAAGTGCTTCAGAGAAAGAGTCAAAGAGATGAATCATTTTTTATTCATAAGTGATTGGTTTTACACCAAACAGAGCGGTTGATCCCCTTTATGCCACAGAGGGGCTAATCACTTTACACCTGTGCAAGCTGATCGTTTTACGCTTGGGTCTAAACTGATGGCTCTTTACGCCTATGACTAGCCAACTACTCCTTTTACGCTAGGACAAGGCTGTCTAGTCTCACATTTAATGCAGAACCTGACATGGAGATATTAATGATGGCATTTACCACAGAATCCAAAGGAATTTGTCTCGTACAAAGACCATTGTTGTCGTTTATATGGATCGAGCTACTTTACGCTCACTATATGGTTTCTTTTACGCATGGAGTTTTACACGAGTTCTTACACTCATAAAACAATGTGTGCGTAAAGTCCATTTGAGCCATTTTTACGCTCAAGGTTATTCAATAACCACTTTACGCGGAAAACTTATGACAGAGCTATTTTACGCTCATCTTACTGCTTTACGCCCAGAGGATGTTGGGACTACTTTTACGCCCTATTCTTTCTGGCCAGTTTGGAACGTGGTTTGCCTACATGGCCTTCATGCCACATATTTTGAAGAACGTGTGTACATGTATCCTATTCTCACTGAAATGATGGGACGCGTGTCAACGTATGCAAAGGATGACTCTGATCATGGATGGCAGTTGTTAGCGTAAAGACAGATTTTGATGCTTTTTACGCACAGAAGCCCCAGCCTATAAATAGACTGATTTTTAACAGATACAGACACACAGAGAGACATGAGAGAATACAGAGATCAGAACTTCGAGATTTTGATTCTCCGGAGCATTCTTCTTCAACTTTTCTTTCAGAACAGAGTGAAGCAAAGCAGGAAAGCATTCGGCCTCGCCATCAGTGCCCAAGTGCGTCGATACCTTTCTGGTGACTTAGTTCTTCCAAGTTGTTCTACTTCAAGCAGTGATCTTCATCATCATCATATGGTCCAAGGAATAAAGTGATCATTTATAGATCAGACTTCCATAGCAATACTTTCCCAGAATCAAATTTGTACTTCTTGTACTTTTTCTCGTTTTATTTTCAAAATCCAACTTTTGTTTGGCATTTTTGTTAAGTGAAACAAAATGGCGACTCTGCTGGGGACGACTTTCTCCTCTAACGAGGAGGCGATTGCTCAATATGATGATATTTCGGTCGGTTCGACCAAGAAGACTCTGGTTGTGCACTTCGACCAGACTGCCTATGAAGAAATGCTCCGAACTGGGGGTGGTTCTCGCCACTCCAATGTTCAAAAGTCTCGCAAAGCACGAAAAGTTTGGATTCCCAAATCCAAAGTGGTTTTTGATCTCTCTGTTGCTTCTGATGATAAGGGAATTCTTCCCACTCCTGTCGTAGGGGCTCCCGTTCGTAACGAGGCAGTCCTTACTTCAGAGTTGCTCTCAAAGTGTGACGATTTATCTCCCGTTTGTAACGGTGAAGATAATCAGGTTTCATGCCCACTACGTAAGAATCAAGTTTTACGCTCAGTGGGTAAGAACCAAATTTTATGCTCAGTACATAAG
This sequence comes from Iris pallida, assembly GCA_029216955.1. Classification (NCBI taxonomy): domain Eukaryota; kingdom Viridiplantae; phylum Streptophyta; class Magnoliopsida; order Asparagales; family Iridaceae; genus Iris; species Iris pallida. Next base: position 53,275 of record JANAVB010006531.1, on the reverse strand, counting down.
AATGAATCTCCCATTCGTAATGGGCCAGACTCTAAAGTTTATGCTTCTGAGTGTAAGAATCAGTCTCCCGTCGGTGACGTGGTAGGCCCAAATAAATTACGCTCCTCGCGTAAAGCAAAATCTTCCGTCTGTGATGTGGTGGATAATCAATTTTTACGCTTTACGCATAAAGGTAAGTCTCCTGTCTTTGACAGTGTAGATAAAATTCATAACAATGTTTGCACATCTAATGTGAATGTACCTAAACGTGTGCAGCGTAAAAATGTCGTTGGTAAAGCTTCTGTCCTACACCAACAACCTTCTTATACTACTTTACACAAAGTACCAAACTTACAAATTTCACGCCGTAAAAATGGAGTCCTTCGTGCTAAATCTCAAGATTTACGCACACAACTCCAAACGCGTAAAAATGTACAGTTTGGTTCTGCGGATACAGCCAGTAATCTTTTTTATACACAAGGGACTAAACGTTTTTCTACCCAAATGTAATAAAGAAGAATACTCCATCTGTTCCTTCTGATTTACGTGAATTGCTAATACAAAAACGTAAGAACAGACAATCTCCAGTAATATTCCCCCAAGAAAAACATCATTGCGAATATCACCAGATTGTGATCAACTGTTGTTGTTCGGCTTCAAAACGGTCAGTTTTTGATCGTTTAAGTTTTAACTCGCCTCAACATCAAGCTGAAGACCAAGAACATGAGCTGTCATATGTGTCAGTCAACATGGCATCTCATACTAACAGAGGATGACATCCAAGACGGAATATGTCCCAAACCCCAGGTCAACAACAGTTCAACATGCTTTTTGATTCCTTTGAAGGAGTATATCAGAATACTCGATCAAGAAGACAAAGACAATTGCAGACTTCTGATTCAGAAGCTGGGGGTACTCAATCTTTTGAGTCTGATACCGATAGTGTGGATTCATACTTCTATACTAATCCCTCTATATCTTCAAGAGAGGTTGAATCCTACGCTGTTGGAGATGAACCAGAGACGTCATCTGCTAATACGGAACAACGTCTCACTACCGTGGAGCAATCATTGAAAGACATGCTTAACATGGTACAAAGTATGCATCAGATAATTTTGAATCAACAAACTGCTCAATAACTCCGGTACCAGTAGTAGCACAAACTCAAGATAGTCAAGGGACTGATATACCTTTGAATATTCAAGAGCCTGCTGTTAATCAAAATTCTGCATCTCCAGATCCCATCATTCCAGAAGATGTACCACCTCCAGTGGGGGTTACGGTACATCCGACGACTATTCAATCAAATGTGCTTGTGAAGCCATTCAAGCAGTGCGTGAACTCAAAGCACAGTTTAAAGTTTTGAGGCACAAAGATCAGCTCCAGAGGTTAGGGATTAAGCAACCTTATCCTCCTCATTGGAATGATGTACCCTTTCCACCGAAGTTCAAGCCACAATCCATGGTTTTATTCGATGGAAAAGCATCTCCCAGTCAATATATCAATTACTTTGATATTATGACTGTACACTTGTAGAAAAATGATGCTCTTCTCACTCGAGTGTTCATCGGGTGCCTGACGGGTTCAGCTTACGACTGGTATCGTAGCTTACCCGATAACTCTATTTCATCTTTTGACGAATTCAAGGCAATATTTCTCTCCCGCTTCTATGAAGGAGGTATGGACATGAACATGTCCTCCTTGATAGAAATCAAACAAAAGGAGAAAGAAGATACTCGGACGTTCATTGAACGTTTCCGACAGGCTACTCTAAAGATGCCTCCTGGTATGCCAGATTCAGCGTTGATTGATACATGCAAGATGAATCTGCGACCATCCATTGCTGTCTTCACAGGTTCCCAAGTCACAGATTGGGCTTCGTTTATCATAGCAGCAGTTTCTGCCGAGTCCAATGGTAGGTTGGCTCGTGAACACGGGATGATTTTCGCTTCAGAAGATAAAGGAAAGAAAAGTAATCCTGGTAATAATCGTGGCAATCGTAATGTGAAAGGAAAAGATACTCTTATGGTCAATCTTTCCAAGAACAAAATGATGCCAAATAATCAGGAATCTTCCAGGCCAAAGGAAGAATACTCTTTTGACGAAAGTGATATCCCAGGGATATTTTAATGTCTGGTAAAAAGTGGTAAACTTCAGATTCCAGAGCCAAAAAGGCCTAATGAGGTGAATCTGACTGACAATCCCAAATATTGTATCTATCATAGATACATTAATCATCCTACCAGTGCTTGCTATATCCTGAAGAAGAAAATCCAGGAGCTAATAAATGGCGGGGCTATCACTTTAACCAATGATGACCATACGGTTACAACCAATATGGTTTCTCTTCAGTTTGGAAATTTTCCTCCACAGCAAGTCCCAAATGGAATTATCCCAATTCCGAAGGCGACGATGAAGATCGTGAATATCCTGCCTGCCAGAGAAGAAATCCAAGAAGGGCAAGAAAGTCAGAACCTGCAACATGATTTCCCATGTTATTCTAGATTCCGATGACTTGGATCACCTATGGGCTGGCCTTCCTTTAGAAGATAGACTGAAAGGACTGAACATCTGTCCCCCAAGTCTAGCTCCTTCTACCAAGCTTAAGCTTACTCATCAGCAGTGGTTAGCCATGAATAGTGTTCCTTTATATCGGGCACAACAAGTCTTTGCTGCTTATGAAAAAGCTCCAACAGGGATTCTTCCTCGTATCCCGAATCTTTCTCCTCCTGTGGCTACAACGACACCTATTCTCCACTCTCCTGAGGTTACAAAAGGTCTTGCTTCTTCTTCTTTCGCTATTGGAACACCTGTCAAAAGTCTGCTGCCCACTCACTTGTATAGTCAACAATCTGTCCATCTCATGAAGAAGATGGGTTATGACTTTCAGAAGGCAGAAGGTTTGAATTATGATAAAGGAATACGACTTCCTTTACAGATTCAAAGTCAAAATTCCACTCTTGTATTGGGTTCTGAAGCTCCTCATAACAATCCACACAAGAAGAAGGCTAAGGGAAGAAAGACTAAATCCTGTAATATGGTACTTCCTTCTCCTGAGTCTGAAGAAGAATCTTTTGCTGGTACAAGATCTGGAAAAGAGTACCATAAAGACTATGAGGGATCCTCCAAAGAAGCTGAAGACGTAGTGGAGACACTACCAACTCAATCCTCTTCTGTTCCTGCTAAACCTTCTGTGGTTGAAAAGGGGAAACAGAAGGCAGTACGTTTTGATATCCCATTGAAGTCTGCTTCCAATTAGGGGGTAGTAATGAAGCCTTACAAGTTTGACATTCTAGCTCAGTTAGCCAATACTCCGGCTAGACTATCTATATTTGAACTGCTTCGCCTTTCCAGAGAAAGCAGAGAGACTTTGAGCGAAGCTTTACTTCAAGCAGATTCATGCTTGGCTCAACTCAAGACTCCTGATAATATACCAGTGTCATGCCCGCAATGTCATAGTGTGATGGAAGCAATTCCCAACATCACCTTTACACAAGAGGATATGCTATTGAAACACAACAAGCATGATAGGCCTCTGTGCTACACTGAATATATCGGATCCACTGAAATTGACAGGATTTATATTGATCCTGGGTCTTCAATTAGTATAATTCTTCAGAGTATGCTAAGACCCCTGAGGTTTCCTACTAGTGAGCTGACTTACACTAGTACTACGATAGTCGGTTTTAACTCTGGCAAGAGCAAACCACTGGGGAAGATTCGTCTGCAGATTCAGATTGGTGATCTTCGAACTATGGTAACTTTCTATGTTATCAACTCGGACGTATCCTACAATATTTTTCTTGGAAGACCGTGGATTCATGAGCACAATATTGTGCCTTCAACTCTTCACCAATATTTCAAATATGTGGACTCCCAAGGAGTTGTGAAAACTGAGTTTGCTGATATTAATCCGTTCAAGGGTGTCGAAGCCTACTTCTCTGATTCAAGGCTTTATAAACAAGAGCATACGAAAGATATATCAGACATGGCTGAAGATCAATCATCATCTGAGGATCAATCTATTAATGAAGATCCGCCAGAGGAGCAACCTTTGAAGATCATAGTCAAGGGACGAATCCAATCCCAACCTATCAATGATCAACCTTTGATAATCAAGGTTAAAGGAAGAACTCAAACTTCATCTGAGGGATCAATAAATATTCCTGCTAAGAGCCAAGTTTAACCTTTTATGATCAAGGTTAAAGGGCGTACTTCTTGTACGAATGATCCAGAACCACCATTGATTGTCAACCTTGGCAAATCTACGCAGAAGACGGATGATGGTCCACTGATGATCAATCCGAGGCGAAGCAGTCAAATCGTAAATGATGTAAATATTGATCATTCTGTACTTTCTGATATCAATGAAGATTTTCTTTTCGAGTATATGGCTGTCAAGTTTATCGAAAGAATGACTTTATCTTCTGATAATCAAAGTCATCGATATAAAGACGACATCGAGCCAGAAGAAACTTTATACATCGATCATAAGGAAAATTCTTTCCCTCCTCATACAGATGTTGGATCGTATGCTCAAAGGTTCCTAACATCTTCTCCTTATCTTCTACCTGTGGCCGCTTCATCACAAGCTTGCGTAACTTTTAGATGTCACGAAGAATCTTATTTCGTGGTTCCGTCTGATAAGAAAAATAAGCGCCAAATTGTGTTTGGCCTGGCTAGAAATATCCCTGTTGCTCAGACAGATGAGCTGAAGGATAAAGACACGGGAAGAATCCGAATTGACAAGTATAGTCAACAATCTATCAAGATTATCCAGAACATGGGATATGACTTGAAGACTATGCAAGGTCTCAATCAAGGCAAAGGTAGACGACTACCATTATATGGCGATCCGTTTTACCAAAAGACTCGTCATGGGTTGGGATATGATCCATCCTACATGTTTAATGACGATATACAAGAAGAATTATCTTCTAGCTCTTCGCAATCATCAGATTCAGAAGAAATTCTATTCATCGAATCCGATGTCTCATTCCTCATATAATGGATCTGGACAAGTATTTTCAGTCAATATGGTTCAAACTGATGGTGAATCCGAGCGATTTGAAAATGTCCCTTGAGCCACCATCGGTTCATTTATTTTCCTCATATATATCTTCAACGACATCTGTCTTCTTAATCCCTAGCTACCAAAGTTTGGTTAAGCTGATTACTTGTCTCTTTGAAGAGGGATTTTGATCTCCTATCTTACCAATTGGTATATAAAGTTGGGTTTATTATTTATCATATTTTTATAACCTCTGGATAAATACTAAATCTACCTTCTTTTCCTATCTATCATGTCCATTTGACCTCTGCATAGATATTAATCTACTTTTCTTTGGGTTCTTACATACTGTCATGTTCATATTACCTCTGATAGTATTGTACACTCTAAACAGAAAACAAGATTACATTATCTATCATGTTCATATTACCTCTGGATAGATATGATGTTTTGAGTTTAGAAAACTTGTCATGTTCATATAACCTCTGATGAGTATTTTCTATTCCATACAAAACAAGATTTCATTATCTATCATGTTCATATTACCTCTAGATAGATATAATACGTTGAGTTTAAAAGACTTGTCACGTCCATATTACCTCTGATAAGTGCTTTCTATCTCTTACCTATTGTTTAAAATTCAAATAAACGATAGGATCACAAAACAAATCTTTCATTCATTTTTGGTGGAAATACTACAGAATGGATAAAGACAAAAAAAGATGACAAAACACTCTCTTAAGGTAGAGTGGAAACATCTTGGAGCAACTTCTTCAATTCTTCTAGCCGTCTGCTACGAGAACTCATAACCTTCTTGGTAGCCTCTGCACGTCGAGCTTCAGGAGTTTAAATACGGGAAAGTTCAGCAAAGGTGATTATCAAGTTGTCCTTGGCTTCATCAAGAGTTCTGATGGTCGACTCAGCCCCAAAAGCTTTCTCTTCTAAAATTGAGCTTTGGGTGAGGTGCAGATTTCGAGCATCGATCATCTTCTCTCTTTCAGCCTTCAAGCAAGCTAGCTCTGCCTCGACTTCGCGGATTCTGTCATTCTTGCTCTGAATATCTATGTTCAAAGCATCATAAGCCACTCTGTGGCCATGCAGTACAGGTTTTATGCCAGTCAAAAGGCTTTCTCTTTGGCAACCTTCAGACTGTGTTCATGGAGAGCTGTATTATATGTAGTCTCTCGAGCAAGATAATCAGCTGTTAAGGCTTCATACTCCTCCTGAATGAGGCCTTCAACAGTCTCATTTGATAGCTTGAGATATTCTCCAATCGGCTGCTCAAGGTCCTCCACAATTTTCTCCAATGTGGCAGCTCTCTCAACATCATTGAACATGGCAACATTCTTGATAGTCAGAGCCATTGCCGTCTTCAAAATCTCATAGCTGAGACCTTTATTCAGGACCATCTTTATCAAAGTTGCCAGAGTTTTATAAAAAGTTTCGGTATGAATCTCAACCAGGAGATTCATCTCTACGCTGGAGCTAGGTGTGGCGGCAATATTCAATAAATCTTTCCTTTGGAGATTAGGAGCAGATGCGGTTGGCATGACAGTAGGAAGAGACGAAGTCGTTGCTGTTACTGCCGTCATAGCCAATTGATTCTCAGAAGTTTCGGGGATTATATCTCCAATATCTGCTGATATTGTTGGTGTAGCAACAAGTTGAAATGGAGCCATCGTTGTTACTGCTACTTGGTTTCCAGGATTTTCAGAAGCAATATTTTCAACATTTGTCACTCCAGCCGTTTCTGGAGTTCTGGCGGCGGTAATGTTGGTGGATATAGTGACAACTACAGGAGCTGATTCAGATTCTGGCATTGGCTTATCATAAACTGGTACTGGATCAGTAACGACAGTGGAGGATGTTATTATAATTTCCCCAGTTTCTGTTGAAAGTTCGAGCATGCCTCCAGCATCTTCTTCAATTGATTGCTCTGCAGGATTTTTCGCTGCTTCAGTTGTGGTGAGACTCTCTACAGCTGATTCTTTGTTCAAGTCTGGTTCTCCCCCAGCAGCTTCATCATCACCTACAGTGGGGTCGACTGTAGTCTTCTCTTTGTGTTGGTCCTCAGCAGGAGAGGACACTTCAGATTGTGTTTGTTGTGCCACAAATGATGGAGGATGTTCTTCTTGAAGCTCCATCTCATGCTTTTGCACTTCTCCCTCCTCGACGTCCGCGTCTTCTGAAGAAGAAGATCCCTCTTCAGATTCCTCATTTTCCTCATAAATGTCTTCTTCTTGAGGAGGAGCTACAGGCTTTGGTGCGATTATGACATCTGCAAAACAAACAGAATAAGTTAGTATACAAAATTATGATATATAATTCCGTATAGGTTTTGTATAATACTTGGAATATGTGCGTTTTTTCAAGATATGTATCATAATCACCATCCCAGTCATCATCCTCAAAGTCAAGAGCCGGTTCATCTGATGGAATGCGATCTTGATCAGCAGTGGATGCAGTAGTAGTACCCTCCGTAACTTGTGCCTTGGACGACAAAGATAAATGGAGTAAGGTGCTAAGACGTCCAGGGGACAAAAGTGTTACAGTTCCTGAGCCAACTATTGGTGGAGGGGCTGAAGTTCCTTCTCCAGGATGGACTGAGGAAGAACCGACAAGATGATCTTCTTCAATTGAAATGTCATCTTCTGGAGTGTGGGCTCTTGATTTGGAAGGCCCTTTGGCGGTAGATTTTCTCTTCTTTTCTGGAGATTTCACCGGAGAAGTGGTAGCTGTGTTCTGTTTTCATTTGCGGGGCTTTCCAATAATTATTGGTCCCGCGGCTACTTCCCTAGCTCCTCTGGGAATTACTGCCAGAAATTTATCTATAACGACAGTATTGTCTGGTATGTCAGGGGCTATCCTGATAGGCTCTTCAACGTTTCCCTCTTGAGCCCACCGAAGACTTCCTTGCATACTATAACCGTCTTCAAAAGAACGGATAGACGTATAGAAACGAGCATACGTATGAAGTATACGTAGCTCAGTTGTACTAGTGGCTATAGATATGGTGAATCTAGCGCCAGTACATGCAGCTCTGAAATATCTCCATGCTCGTGTACCGTCGATTAGCTTCCCATAATGATAGAAGCTAGTGGAAGGATTACCAACATGAAGTTGATCATATTCAAACTGACGAGCGAACCTACTTGGCAAATAAGGCTCGAATGTACGGTTATCTTCATTCCTGTACATCAAATGAGAGGGTCTGATGTACACTAGCCATCGGTAGACAGATCTCGGTAACAAGGCCAATTTATTTGCTCTATCTTCAAATTGCACACCGAAATAGTCAGCCGGAACTGGTGGTCTGGTGCAGAAGAAATTCCAGCCATGCGAATAATTTAATGCTGCTCGGGTATCTGCCAACGTTGTAACTCTCTACGTGGATTTGCTAAATTTCTGGAGAAAAATCCTAGCTTCATCCTCAGGGCCTGGTGGCAACAAATTACAATTATGGTGTAGTAACCAACCTATCAGATAGGTGAATGGTAACTCTACCCGTGGAAAATTGTGAGGAGCATTATTGATCAGTTCTTCACCAGAAACCCGTAGACCTGCATTTATTCGGCATACCATTGCCGATAACAGGTTAATTCTGTTCTTGAATACCAAACGGACCGCTGGCCACAATACATTGTGGTGAATACGGTCCACAGTGCTGATCCCTGGCACGACCCATCTGCGCAGCCATAAGGATAAGAAGCCCGCCAACAAGGCCTTCTTCGACATCTTTTGACTACCCTGCCTCAAGTAGCTTAAAGCTTCAGTCCCCGCAGGGATATCTCCAGTTTTGGTAGACAGATATCGATCTTGAGCTTTTTGCGACACCATCAATTCCTGAATTAAATCTGCAGGAATTATAGAGCAAGGCTTGATGACCTGAGTCTTATCTTCTCGGAACCTGCTCTTCTCCGTCCTGGACACTCTATTTTCATGATAAAATAGATAAGTTGTCCATTTTGTAATATATGCCAAATGTGATCCGGTTTCGTACATACTGGTATAGATCAAATAATGGCACATAAGTTCTTCGTAGACCTGCACCAGCTCGGGATTCTTCTTCCGAATTTTTGACAATTCCCGATTGGAGGGAATATATTCTTCATACGGGAATTCACCCATTGGTAGCTTCGAGATAAACTGCATCTCATGAAGGGCCAGACCCATCTCACCATGCGGAGTTGCAAAAGTTCCCGTCGAACTCATATACAATTCAAGTAAAGCCAAGAACAGATTGCCATTCGGTGGAATGCCATAACTAGTAGATGCTACTGCTTCATACAAACCGATGTCGTCCAATTCGGTTTTAAAGTGTGTTATGACCCAGTTGCTGATCTGGATCCAGTTACCACTATAAGGGGTCAGCCACCCTGTCAGCCTAGGGTTAGTCTGAGGATATAAGACTCCTTCCTTTATGAATCTATTTATGAACATGGAAACCTGGACCGGCTGGATGAGAGATGAATCCTCGCTCGGTGTAAACCCAGGCATTAGTCCAGAAAATGGAATAACACCACCACAAGGAGTACTAACATGATAACCCATGTCATTCGCCTTCTCCCTTCGAAAAATGATTCTGCCCGGTCTACCATAGCTACGGGGAGTCAAATTCCACAGCATTTGACGGTAATGGCTAGCATGGACGAAAGCAGATATAGGGTAATCCCTGTCCATGTCCGGAAGATACATTACCCTTTCTCCAGATTTAAATACCCAAGCCTCTTTTTTGGGATGAGTCTGTGATTTGTAATCTATCGCATCTCCAAATAAGAAAGCTGGCTTCAGGAATTGTTGATTATCTAGCGACATCAGTACTTCCCCGTCTATCATGGATAACAACATTCTATCCCCTTGAGCTGCTATCAGTTGTGCCCTCTCTACTGGATATTCAGGGTTTGACTGAGGAAATTGGACATGAGATAAATCCTCCAGATAATTTGAACCCAATATACCGACCGAGGAGCCAAAAACTTCTGCGAGAGGGTGAACTTGCAAATCCACTGACAGAAGAACAAAAGAGATCAAATTAGTTCGAAGTTTTTATGATTGAAGATATTGACTTTTACGCTTACTAAAAGTTGATAAAAGTTTATGAAGTCTGTGTTCTACAAAGCCTCTCAGTGGTTGATGAGTTTTACGCTACCACATAGTAAAGTGAGCGTAATATAACTTTTTACGCTGGCATGTATGAACATGAGCGTAGTTAAGTTTTACGCTAGCACATTAACTGTGGGCATAAAACCAAATTTTACGCTGACACGTATAACGTGGGCGTATTCTTTTTATCTTTTACGCTAACACGAACAACGTGGGCGTACGATGTTATTTCAGCTTTACGCTAACACGTACAACATTGGCGTAAAAAGCTGAAAGTTTGGTTTATCTTCTTCTTCCTCGACGGTTTTGTTTTCTCCCAGCCAAAGAATAGGGTTTTACCCATCATAGGCGGAGCTACGGCCGGGTTGGGATTTCGTTGTGGTGTTGATGACTGAGTAGGGGTTTTCATAAGATCAGCCGATGACGAATCAAGGGCAGGTTTCTTTCCCTTGCTACCGGCGGCGGATGGTTTCTTAGGAGCCATCAGATCAGAGTTTCTAAGAAAGAAAGGGCAAAGGAATTCAAGAAGATGAGTAAAAGTGTTTTCTCTCTCTGAAAAGACCTATTTATAGAGAGATTCAAAACCGACTGTTGGATATCTCTATAATTACGCTGACTGTTGGACATCCCCGCTTTTACGTGGATGACGGTTGCGTATCCCAAATTTTATACTGGCAGATCAAATCTCAACTTTTACGCTTCTGTTCAAAGTGTTTCAAATTTTGGAGATATTTGAAAACTTTGAAGGGGGTCTTGTAGGAGTGTAAAAAGTGCTTCAGAGAAAGAGTCAAAGAGATGAATCATTTTTCATTCATAAGTGATTGGTTTTACACCAAACAGAGCGGTTGATCCCCTTTATGCCAGAGAGGGGCTAATCACTTTACGCCTGTGCAAGCTAATCGTTTTACGCTTGGGTCTAAACTGATGGCTTTTTACGCCTATGACTAGCCAACTACTCCTTTTACGCTAGGACAAGGCTGTCTAGTCTCGCATTTAATGCAGAACCTGACATGGAGATATTAATGATGGCATTTACCACAGAATCCAAATGAATTTGTCTCGTACAAAGACCATTGTTGTCGTTTATGTGGATCGAGCTACTTTACGCTCACTATATGGTTTCTTTTACGCACGGAGTTTTACACGAGTTCTTACGCTCATAAAACAATGTGTGCGTAAAGTCTATTTGAGCCATTTTTACGCTCAAGGTTATTCAATAACCACTTTACGCGGGAAACTTATGACAGAGCTATTTTACGCTCATCTTACTGCTTTACGCCCAGAGGATGTTGGGGCTATTTTTACGCCCTATTCTTTCTGGCCAGTTTGGAATGTGGTTTGCCTACATGGCCTTCATGCCACATATTTTGAAGAACGTGTGTACATGTATCCTATTCTCACTGAAATGATGGGACGCGTGTCAACGTATGCAAAGGATGACTCTGATCATGGGTGGCAGTTGTTAGCGTAAAGACAGATTTTGATACTTTTTACGCACAGAAGCCCCAGCCTATAAATAGACTGATTTTTAACAGATACAGACACACAGAGAGACATGAGAGAATACAGAGATCAGAACTTCGAGATTTTGATTCTCCGGAGCATTCTTCTTCAACTTTTCTTTCAGAACAGAGTGAAGCAAAGCAGGAAAGCATTCGGTCTCGCCATCAGTGCCCAAGTGCGTCGATACCTTTCTGGTGATTTAGTTCTTCCAAGTTGTTCTACTTCAAGCAGTGATCTTCATCATCATCATATGGTCCAAGGAACAAAGTGATCATTTACAGATCAGACTTCCATAGCAATACTTTCCCAGAATCAAATTTGTACTTCTTGTACTTTTTTTCATTTTATTTTCAAAATCCAACTTTTGTTTGGCATTTTTGTTAAGTGAAACAGGGTCCAGTTTGAGGAGACGAACCCAACCATATGTCCAAAGTTGGATTCCGGTGGGCCGTGCACAATTTTTCTCGTTAGATCGGGTCGTGGGCCCACCAAATAGGCGTTCCGGTCGACCTTCTTAGAATTGGACCAAACTTGTCAAACAAGACCCAAAAAATGATTCAGTCCTATTGGCGTAAATTTTGTCTCGAACCGACGACTGCACATGAAGTTATGGCTGAATTTGTAAAGGGTTGATACGGGGGTATCTTGACGGATACGCACTGATTTCGTCGCGCACGCACAACAAAATCGAGTTCCGTCGGTTCTCACACGTCGACCACAACCATACGCGTCTTTTGATGCTTATGGGTTGCGACCACGTCGTCCGGTTTGTCAGGGCGCATGCCGTATCGAAATTTTTTCTAAATTTTTATCGTTTTGGAAAACAGTTTTTCCTAGAGTTTACTAACAAATAAATTTCTGCATGGTGGACGAAAACTAAATCTACCAAAAAGAGTTCTACTGTGCTATATGTGAACCAAATTTTTGTTCAAAAAGTTTTCCAGTAGTACTAATAGGTTAATGGGAAACAGTCCCCAAACAGGGGCACATGGATTGATTTTATGTCCTGTTTCAGGGTGGTTTTTGTTCGACTTTACGTCGATTTCATGGGCAGGTCGTTCAACCACAACCAAACCTATTTGCTGTTACTTCAAGGTGGTCATGTTGGCTACTAGTAGGATTTACCAAATCGAAAAATGATTGACTATACATGGAGAAATATTGCTCGAAAATAGGGTACCTGGGTTCGGTTCAAAACAGAGATGACTCTATTTCTGGCGTCGGTCCGGCGGTGGTGTGGCGAGTCCAGGTGGTCGATCACGACGACAGGCGGCCAGGAAGGGGTGCTGGGTGGTCGGGATGGCTCTGGGCTCAGGAATACCTTTTTCACGAGAAGTTTCTGCGGTTACTTATGCGTTAAAGTTGACAATTTTGGGTTTATACACCAAATGTTTAAACTCGGATTTAACTCGGATTTGATTCAAGCTTTGATCAAATTTAGATTATATGGAGGAGATCTGAATGGTATTCATATAGGAAAAGATTTGAACGAAATCAGTTTGGATTTGACTATGTTTCAAACTATTGAATCCTTTTTTCCCTATCGGCTTCAAGGGGGTTGGGTTAAGTATTTTACTGTTCACGTGAACAGTAGCAAATGGTTTTTTTTTCATTCATTCATATCAGTATATATATATATATATATATATATATATATATATATATATATATATATATATATATATATATATATATATATATATATAAGCAATTACATATACTCTAGTATAAACTTAATTAAAATACTTTAAAGCTCTAAAATCAAAACATCTTTAAATGAGTAATTAAATAAATTTCTCCTTCTGACTCATTTATCAACAAAAATAAATCAATAAATTTCTAAATTTAAATCAAGTTTAGTTAAGTATTGATTAATATTGCACTATTACATTAATTTTAAATATTAAAAAATTCTTAAATTTAGGGGGGGTTTACATCCTACCAAACTTAAAGAAATTTCGTCCTCGAAATTAAAATCTAACGTCGGGGGGGGGGGGGGGGTATGCAATGCAATGCGAAATTAAAGGGGACTAACGTATGAAAGTCGTACCTTGGTTTTCGAACAAATGGGGGTAGCAATTTCGGATGTCGTCCTCACGCTCCTAAGTTGACTCTTCTAGCGAGTGATGCTTCCATGCCACGCAAACCAATGGTATATATCGATTCCGCAACACCTTCACTCGGCGATCAAGGATGCCTACTAGTTGCTCTTGGTACGACAAGCTCGATCCAACGGTGATCTCGGAGTGATCGAGCACACGACTGCTGTCCGCCACGTATCGCCTCAGCTGCGACACATGGAATACGTCATGTACTCTCTCTAGCGACGGTGGTAAAGCCAATCTATAGGCAACTTCTCCAACACGTTCTAAGACACCGAAAGGGCCGATATATCTTGGACTCAACTTGCCACGTCCTCCGAATCGAATCATGCCTTTCGTGGGGGATATCTTCAAGAAAATATGGTCGCCTTCCTTGAACTCCAAGGGTCAACGACGATTATCGGGCCACTGCTTCTGTCGATCTTACGCTGCTCGCAGGTGGTCTTGTATCTTCTTTACCTTCTCTACTGTGCTCAAAACCAACTCGGGGCCCAATATTTTCCGCTCTCCTATATCGCTCCAACAAACAAGAGATCGACACTTCCTACCATACAACGCTTCAAACGGAGCCATCTAAATGCTCGCTTGATAGCTATTATTGTAGAAAAACTCTACAAGATGAAGGTGGTCTTCCTATGATCCTCCAAAATCAAGCATACACGCTCTCAACATATCCTCTAGCGTCTGAATAGTATGCTCTGACTGGCCGTCTATTTGCAGATGGTATGCCGTGCTAAACTTTAAACGTGTACCCAAACTGTCTTGCATACTTCTCCAAAAATACAAAGTAAATCTCGAGTCATGATCCGACACGATGCTAACTGGTACACCGTGTAGCTTCACTATTTGCTTCATATATATATTTGCTAAAACTTCTGTGGACTATCCCACTCTAAAAGGTAAGAATGGCTGACTTGGTAAGCCTATCAATAATCACCCATACCGCATCTCGTCCACTAGGACTCCGAGGAAATCCCGTGACAAAGTCCATCATAATGTGCTCCCACTTCTACTCAGAAATAGGTAGCGGCTGCAGTAATTCGACCGTCCTCTGGTGCTTGGCCTTCACTTGTTGGCAACCAAATATTTGGCTACGAAACGAGCTATCTCCCGCTTCATTTCGTGCCACCAATAATACTGTCGTAAGTCCCGGTATATCTTAGTTCCTTCGGAATGAATAAAGTAAGTCGAACTGTGTGCTTCCACCATCAACTCCTGCCGTAGCTCTCCATTAGGAACATAAATATGATCATCACATCATAATGTCCCATCGGAATGAATCCTCAATCCCGTCTGCTCTTCTACTTCAGTCCTCTCTCTAAGCCATCGAAATCTAGCATCCGTAGGTAATGCCGCCTTGATCCTCTCTACTAGCAATTATTGTACTTGGAGATTGGCTAATACGCCATCTTCTCCAGGCAATACTATCTCAATACCAAGCTGCTGTAAATCTCTAATCAACTCTCTCTGTGTGGTCAAGAAATGAGCCGTAGGCTTACGGCTTAATGTGTCTGCCACAACATTAGCCTTATCCGGATGATAATGTAGCTCGATCTCGTAATCTTTTATCAACTCCAACCAACTTCGTTGTCGCATATTCAACTTTTTTGTGTGAATACGTACTTGAGGCTCTTATGATTAGTATAGATATCTACCTTCTCGCCGTACAAGTAGTGTCTCCATAGCTTCAAAGCAAAGATAACCGCTGCGAGTTCTAGATCGTGGGTTGGATAATTCGTCTTGTGCACCCTCAACTGTCTCGATGCATATGCTATTACATGACCATGCTGCATCAATACGTATCCTAATCCCTTCCCGGATGTATCACTGTATATCACAAATCCTCTCAGGCCCGATGGTAGTGTCAAGATAGGTGCCGTGGTCAAGCGCTTCTTCAACTCGTCGAAAGCGGCTTGACACTTGTCTTTCCATACAAACTCCTAATCCTTGCAAGTTAGTCGAGTTATAGGCCCCGCTATTCGATAAAAATCTTCTACGAACCTTTGGTAATAACCCGCAAGCCCAAGAAAACTTCTCACCTCGGAAGCTGATGTAGGAGCGGGCCATGCCTTGGCTGTTGTGATCTTCTCAGGATCTACCGATATGCCGTCTCCAGTAACAATATGTCCAAGAAATGATACCTCTTTGAGAAAAAAATCACACTTGCTAAGCTTTACAAAAAGTCGCTCATTCCTCAAGGTCCCTAAAACAATCCATAGATGATGCTCATGCTCCTCTTGACTCTTGAAGTAAATCAAGAAATCATCTATAAAGACGACTACAAATTTGTCTAAGTACTGGTGAAAGATCTAGTTTATTAAGTTCATAAAAACCGCAGGAGCATTGGTCAACCCGAAAGGCATGACCAAGAAGTGTCCATACCTCGATCGAAATGTCATCTTCAGCATATCTTCCTTCCGAACCTTCAGTTGATGATAGCCCGATCGTAAATCAATCTTGGAGAATACTTTTGCTCCACTCAGTTGATCAAACAGATCGTCTATACGCGGTAAGGGATACTTATTCTTCACCATCACTGCATTCAAGGTTCTGTAGTCGATGCACATGCGCACTGTCCCGTCTTTCTTAGGCACAAAAAGAACGGGTGCTCCCTATGGTGACGTACTGGCACGAATAAAGCCTTTCTCCAATAAGTCGTCAATCTGTATCTTCATCTCTGCCAACTCCTTCGGTGTTAGTCGATATACTCGAGATGAAATAGGCTCAGCTCCCGAAATAAGCTCAATAGAAAACTTGATGTCTCTGTCAGGCGGTAGTCCCGATAAATCCTCGGGGAATACATCTTCGAACTCAAAGATGATCGGGTGTTGAGGGGTATCTTGCATCATCATGTGAGTCCCTAATGTGGGTGCATCAATACTCTCTCCTTCTTCCTTGGTGAACTCGAACTCCGTCGCATTTGGTGGTCTAAAGACGATACTGCCCCTATGGCAGTCTATAAGGGCAAACTGCTGGCTTAACCAGTCCATTCCGAGAACCACGTCGAATATCGGCATAGGAAATACAAGAAGTCGTGCTTTCATCTCTCTACCACAAATCACTACAGGACAAAGTCTACAAATACCACTAACAGGTACAACTCCTCTTCCAGTGAGGATTCTAATATTCTTAGATAAGGGTGTGATAGGAATGTTGTGTCTAGTGGCAAAACTAGTGGCTATGAATGAATGAGTGGCCCTTGTGTCAAACAATGTAATGGAAGGAAATAAAGCAACTAAAACCATACCTGCTATGACCTCTGCCTCTATCTCTGTCTCTGTATCCTCAACAGCTAGAGAGAATACCTGCCCATAATTCTATCCAGGGCTCTGAGCTCTGGCCCTCTCGAACTGTGCTGACTGGGGTGGTGATGGTGGGCGAGGTGCTCCTGTTACTGGCCAGGGTGCTGGAAGTGCTGGGGCTGTCGGTCTCGGGTTCTGCTGGACATAAACTAAGGATTGCTACTCCGGACAATCCTTCACCTTGTGTTGCCCTGACCCGCATCTCAAGCATGCTCCAAGTCGAGTTCGACAGTCCTTCATGAGGTGTCCCTGCTTCCCACAATAGTTGTAGGTGGGCTTCTGATAAGGTGTGGGCCTCTGTTGCAACTGTCCAGTGGGCTGTAGTGCCCTGCTCCTTGCGGTCCACTATGTAATACCTACGGCTTGCTGACTTAGTCTTGAACTGAGTATTTGGTGAAACCTTTGCCGGTATCGATTGATCACGGATGAAATGC
Source organism: Iris pallida (assembly GCA_029216955.1). NCBI lineage: Eukaryota > Viridiplantae > Streptophyta > Magnoliopsida > Asparagales > Iridaceae > Iris > Iris pallida. Next base: position 35,841 of record JANAVB010006531.1, on the reverse strand, counting down.
AATGAACCTTTTCAATTGATGGATTGGCTTCTATTGAAGTGAATCCAAGAGTTTTGTTGGATGTTTTCTTTCGTTGCTTGGTTTTAATGAATGCGTTTTCGTGTTGGTTTTCGATGATTGGTTTTTATTGTTCGCTTTCATCGCATTTCGCATTCATTCCAAATCTTGAGAGAAAGAGATGAAGTATACTAATCAACTGTTGGTACCAATGTAGGCCGCGTGAATTGTTCGTGAACGGCGTGTGAAGTCCCTCTTTCTCTCAACTAAGATTCATCTCGGTGAGTTGCTTTAACCGGGCTTGTATTTATTTGTACGCCCTAATAAAAATGATCTCTAGTCCACTCTGTTGCCTTGTCCCTGTGATCAACGATACCTCAATAACAAAAGATAAGAAAAAGAATGAATGCTAACGAATGACTGCAAAGGAAATAAAATGTGATTGAATGCTATCGAATGACCGAATGAGAACTGAATGCAAATGAATGACCGAACGATTAAGGCTAGTTATGAACTGGTCGCTATCTGTCGCACTGCTAGGTTTTATCTGATAGAAAGAACAAGTCATGCATTGGTCTCGGACAACTTGTTAACAAGGTAATAGTCTCTCGATGATTCTGGGGGCACCTGGGATCGATCGGCCTAGGAGAGATTGTAATAGCACCTCGGGATAAATGCTACACCTCGGGAATGTTGTGTCCATAGCGACGAGCTGAACCATTGAGTCACAGCGGCTAATCATGGGGGACGGGCCCATGGACCACCATGTAGTTAGGACATGCATGTGAACAAATCTTTATTGTAAAACCTAACAATGAACGATGATAGTAAAGTATGCTTCCTATATTCATATACAAATTGTGCTAACCTGTTTTGTGCAGGGATGACTGTCGGCGTTGGTAAGTTGGTTATGCGAAATTCTACTGTCATATTTCTTATGAATTGTTAAAAAGAACCTAGACAAGTAGAAAGATCACTAGAAAATGTGTAGCTTCATATATTGAATTAGTGCAGATATTTTTGAGTTTCGGCGAAGAGCCGTTCGCCAGTACATGATGTATGCTGACCCACGTTATGGACATCCTTTTCAGAAAGAAAAAGGAGACAGGGGGATTTCAAGTGAGGCACCGAAGCTCGTCTAGCCCAGTAGAGCTGTGGATCGCCTCGAAGCTACTTTTCAATTCCAGTCAAGTTTCAAGTTTCTTTTCCTTCTGAAGGTATCTTTTATTTCCAGCATATAATAGAGGGATATGATGTATGGGCATTGCGACTATTTTCAAAAGAGAGTTTCAAAGAGAATAATATAGCCAAAATATAAGGCACTCTGAGTTTGCAAAGCTTTGTACTTATATTCCTATCAAGTTTATCAATAAAAGAAAGTAATTCCATTTCAAATCTCTGTGTCCAAATATTTGGTTTTCTGCAATGAATGGGTGCGTGCGTGTGTTTTGCTTAACTAATGGGTGCGTGCGTGTGTTTTGCTTGACTAGTTGTTTTGTGCAGGTACATGGCCTTGTGCAAGCGCAACTTAGGCTTACACGGCATCACGCCTTAGCGAGGACGATCGATCCCGCAGGGATCCAGGCAAGACGGACGACCCTAGCAGGATCGGGGCGTGACAAAGTGGTATCAGAGCACGACTTTACGTCCTTGGCCTCTTGCAAATATCGTTTTCGAAAAAGTATATAAAGTATTTTGATGGCCTTCAAAAGAGTCTCGATTTTGAGTTATGAAAACCAATGCCCCATACAATAAGTCTATAATATTTTATGAGACTGACAGAAGTTATACTCTTTTGTAGAGAAATGGCCCCTACTCGACCATCTTCCTCGATAGATCCTATAGAACGGATCATGACATTGTTGGAACTACAAAGACAGGACAGTGAGGAACGCAATCAAATACAACAGGCCCAAATAGAGGCCCAGCAGAAACAGTTGGAGTCCTTGACCCAAATTGTAACTGTGCTTGCGGCAAATCGGGCTACCCCCGCAGCGACCAAACCAACGGGAACGCCCAAGATTGAGCCCGTGGAGGGTGACGAACCCCAGCCAGCGCAAAGACACACTTTCTTTAGGCCAAAGGACTTCCTAGACGCGAAACCTCCGGAGTTTGAAGGCAGGACATCACCCGACAAGGTGATGGACTGGATTGATAAAATGGAGAGTCTGTTCGCGTTCATGGGAGTTCCGAGTAGCAAGAAGGTAGTTTGTGCCGTTCTGCTTCTACGGCTGCGGGCAAAGAATTGGTGGAAGGCAAAGAAGCCGGCGCTACTCGCAACGGCTAGAAATGGGAAGATCTCATGGGCCTCGTTCAAGAAGGCGTTTCTGGATCAATATCTATCTCCAGCCATGAGCAAGAAGATAGAGGATGACTTCATCACACTGAAACAGGAAGATATGTCCGTGGAGGACTATGAGTCTGAATTTGCTAAGCGGGCAAATTTTGCCGCTGTCATGCTTCCCACTGAACAGACTCGCATAAATCGATTCGTTGGAGGGCTGAATGATGACATCCAGTTAAGTGTGTTGAATCGAGAATATGGGTGATATTTTCAAGCCTTTGAGGCGACGCTACAGTTGGAACAGTTCTGCCTGAAGAAGGCGTCCTACAAAATACAGTATAGTCGGAATCAGCTTGCTAAGAGATATCATGACGGAGAAAAAAAGACTGAAAGAGAAAATAAGACAGACAATGATCAGCACAGAAGAACTGAGTGTACCTACTACGGCCGCCACGGGAACACCAAAGAAGTCTGTCGGTTTGCCAACAGATCATGCTTCAGCTGTGGAAGTCCGGACCATACCGTCAGAAATTGCCCGAAAAAGAATAGAACGGCTCAGAATCGAAACGACGCTAAAGAGCGTGGGCAGCTGCCAGGCCCACCGCCGCTTCGAGATCATCCTCATAATCAGCAGTTGCGGAATACCAACACCGCGACAGCGCGCGTCTATAATCTCTCCACGTTGCTTGATCCAGAATGCAACAATAGTGGAGGTGAGTTTGTTTCTTAAGTTTTGAGGACAAAACTTTTTCTCAGTGGGTTATTATGTAGTGTCCCGCTCCTCGCGGTCCACTATATAATACCTACGGCTTGCTGACTTAGTCTTGAACTGAGTATTTGGTGAAACCTTTGTCGGTATCAATTGATCACGAATGAAATGCAATGAACCTTTCTAATTGATGGATTGGCTTCTATTGAAGTGAATCCAAGAGTTTTGTTGGATGTTTTCTTTCGCTGCTTGGTATTGATGAATACATTTTCGTATTGGTTTTCGATGATTGGTTTTCATTGTTCGCTTTCATCGCATTTTGCATTCATTTCGAATCTTGAGAGAAAGAGATGAAGTATGCTAATCAACTGTTGGTGCCAATATAGGCCGCATGAATTGTTCGTGAACGGCGCGTGAAGTCCCTCCTTCTCTCAACTATGATTTATCTCGGTGAGTTGCTTTAACCGGGCTTGCATTTATTTGTACGTCCTAATAAAAATAGTCTCTAGTCCACTCTGTTGCCTTGTCCCTGTGATCAACGATTCCTCAATAACAAAAGATAAGAAAAAGAATAAATGCCTGCAAAGGAAATAAAATGTTATTGAATGCTATCGAATGACCGAATGAGAACTGAATGCAAATGAATGACCGAACGATTAAGGCTAGTTATGAACTGGTCGCTTTCTGTCGTACTGCTAGGTTTTATCTGATAGAAAGAACAAGTCATGCATTGGTCTCGGACAACTTGTTAACAAGGTAATAGTCTCTCGACGATTCTGGGGGCACCTGGGATCGATCGGCCTAGGAGAGATTGTAATAGCACCTCAGGGTAAATGGTACACCTCGGGAATGTTGTGTCCTTAGCGACGAGCTGAACCATTGAGTCACAGCGGCTAATCATGGGGGACGGGCCCATGGACCACCATGTAGTTAGGACATGCATGTAAACAAATCCTTATTGTAAAACCTAACAATGAACGATGATGGTAAAGTATGCTTCCTATATTCATATGCAAATTGTGCTAACCTGTTTTGTGCAGGGATGACTGTCGGCGTTGGTAAGTTGGTTATGCGAAATTCTACTGTCATGTTTCTTATGAATTGTTAAAAAGAACCTAGACAAGTAGAAAGATCACTAGTAAATGCGTAGCTTCACATATTGAATTAGTGCAGATATTTGTGAGTTTCGACGAAGAGCCGCTCGCTAGTACATGATGTGTGCTGACCCACGTTGTGGACATCCTTTTCAGAAAGAAAAAGGAGACATGGGGATTTCAAATGAGGCACCGAAGCTCGTCTAGCCCAGTAGAGCTGTGGATCGTCTCGAAGCTACTTTTCAATTCCAGTCAAGTTTCAAGTTTCTTTTCCTTCTAAAGGTGTCTTTTATTTCCAGCATGTAATGGAGGGATATGATGTATGGGCATTGCGACTATTTTCAAAAGAGAGTTTCAAAGAGAATCATGTAGCCAAAATATAAGGCACTCTGAGTTTGCAAAACTTTATACTTGTATTCCTATCAAGTTTATCAATAAAAGAAAGTAATTCCATTTCAAATCTCTGTGTCCAAATATTTGGTTTTCTGCAACGAATGGGTGCGTGTGTGTGTTTTGCTTAACTAATGGGTACATGCGTGTGTTTTGCTTGACTAGTTGTTTTGTGCAGGTACATGGCCTTGTGCAAGCGCAACTTAGGCTTGCACGGCATCACGCCTTAGCGAGGACGATCGATCCCGCAGGGATCCAGGCAAGACGGACGACCCTAGCGGGATCGGGACGTGACATGGGCCTCCTGATAGGTCCACCCTGAGTAGCTCGGGCGGGTGTAACTGCTGGTGTATGATGTCTTGAGGTCTGCTGTTGCTCCTTGCGAAGAATCTCCTGGGTACGAGCTTCTTCCAAGACAGCCAAATGGGAGACTCGAGACTGTGTAGTCGTATAAGACTTGAGCTCTGGTGCAAGCTCCTGATGGAATCTCCTCGCCTTCTCTAACTCTGTCGGGATCAATCCCGTACCAAATCTACTCAGGCAATTGAACTCTGAGTCATACTCATCAACTGTCATATTCCTTTGCTTCAGGTGAAGGAACTGGTCGTATAGACCGTCTCGAACATGAATAGGGAAGAATCTCTCATAAAATGCATCATAGAACTGCTTCCAAGTGATTCCAGTACCTAATCGTCTCTCTTCTGCCTTCCATCAATGGTGGGCATTATCCTCTAATAGTAGGTCTACTGCTGTCATCCAATCTCGAGTTGGCAACTGGGATGCTTTCAGTAGCTTCTCTGTACTAATAAGCCATTATGACACCTCTAGTGGCTTCTCCGTTCTTCTGAAGGCCTTGGGGTTTCATGTCTGTGAAGTTCTTGATAGAGCCTTCATAAGGATGCAGAGTCGGTGCTGGTGCTGGTACCGGTGCCGGAGGTGGAGGTCTAGCTAATGCTGCCATCATAGTCTGTCTCATCAGCTCAGTCTACTGCCATTGAGCCTGCATCATGGCATACATAAACTGGGAAGTAGGGCTCCCATCAGTCAGTAGTGGAGGCATCTGAGGTCCCAACTGTGGTGGAAACTGCTGAGGGAATAGTGGAGGTGGGGGCAGTGGTACATTTTCTTCCGATGGTACGATAGTGGTCTGCCCAGCCTGGCTGACTGGGGGTGCTGCGATCTCTGGGTGCACCATCGTCGGTGTCGTAGTAGGCTACGACTGTCCTGGCTGGTATGGTGTCACCGGAGTCATCGGAGGATTCTGTCCCTCCGGGGTAGCCTCTTCACCAGATGTGAGAGCCAAGGTAGTGCGTCCACATCTTAGATTCATACTGTTGGCACGAAGAAATTAGGATGATATTAGGAAGGTTAGATATGAGGTAATTCAAGTAGTCAAAGAAAATTTGAAAAAGCTTGGAGGTCAAAGGAGGTAGTAGTTCTAGATGAGATACTATTCTTATTCCTATATGCAGGCTTGTTGGGCACAGTCATGTAACCCAACAATATTTCTGACCTGCATGGGCCACCACAAAAATATGTAATGCCCCAGTCCCAAAATACTTAGGACCAAGTACGTAGACATGCCAGCTGCACAGATACGAAGAATACCCCAATATATAGAATCCTCATATACGTACATAAACTGTATATATAAAATAATCACAGGCCAAAATATAATAATCTAATCTCATCACAGCTCGACACAGAAGATATAAGAGTCCAATAAATAATATATCAAAGAGATAGTCGGGTGGACATACCCACTCTAAACAGCTATAAAAAATAGTCACAATGATCGGAGTCCAACCTCCGCAAAATAAAAAAAAAGAGATGTAAAAATGTCCACTAAAATGTCTCAAAGAATCAATAAGCTAGAAATCAGGGACAGATGCATCGTCATCAATGTAGGATGAATCCAGTGCCGTGCCGTACTCCTGCGAGAAATCGTTTAACCCTGGAGAGATAACCAGGTCCTTAGAGGGACGTAACAAGATACAGGAAAATACTATGCCATATAAACTGTGATATATAATAGAGAGTAAAAAAGAATGCATGCAAAGGGTGCCTACCAGTTCTACAGTGATAATGCAGTTAAGAACAAACCTTCAACGCATGGGCACTCTGGCTGCAGGAAACTCAAGTATGGTCCCACCAGGATACCAGGGACCTCAAAGCATAACATTCATCGAATGTCAAAGGCCAGCAGGATCAAGAATAGGAAAATGCATACGTGGCCATACGTTAAGAAACTGTCCTCCCCACCCAATACCTAGTAAGGTCACATCCATGCCCCATAGGAACCTCTAGTAACTGTCAAGTCCACTAGCATGTAATTCTATTGGCAGTTTTTTCTAACCGTCGCACGCCTCATACGTATCAGTGGCCAACCGACTACGCGAGTACGTATCCTACATATGACTCACAACTCGAGATGATCATGTGTCGAGGCCGTATGAGATATACCAATATCTCATCATCAATGGGTGGTCACTAGACTAAGCCAATGCAAGAGAAATAAACAAAAAAAATAATAAAAATGACCGATAGAGTCGTTTGCACCCAAGTATGACTTGGACGCACAGTAATATAATACTAACAACAGATAAGAAATGTTGAGTATAAATAATTAAAAATAAGAATAAGTAAATCATAGAGAAGGTGGCAAGGTATCTTGCATGGTAGTACGGGGATGGCAACTCCAAATAATCAATCACGTCAGCAATGGAACTCAAAATCTACGAATGACTCCGGATGCTGAAACAAACATCAAGAATGTTCCCGATGTAAAAGATATATCTAGGAAACGCCTGTCTAAAGGTCCAATTCTGGAACAGGGGCAAAATCATAATTTTGGATCAAAATGATGTCCGCCGTTGGACCCGTTTTGCACCGAAACACGTGTCGATATCTATGGTCTCTAAAGTCGTCAAACTACATGTCTATAAGTTCGGTTTGAGGAGACGAACCCAACCGTATGTCTAAAGTTGGATTTCGACGGGTCGTACACAATTTTGTCCGTTAGATCGGATCGTGGGCTCGCCAAATAGGCGTTCGGTCGACCTTCTTAGAATCAGACCAAACTTGGCGAACAGGACCATAAAAATGATTCGGTCCTGTTGGTGCAAGTTTCGTCTCGAACAGACGACTGCACACGAACTTATAGCTAAATTTGTAAATTGTTGATACGGGGGTATCTTGACGAATATGTACTGATTTTGTCGCGCACGCACAACGAAATCGAGTTCCGTCTGTTCTCACACGTTGACCACATCCATATGCGTCTTTTGATGCTTATGGGTTACGACCACGTCGCCCGGTTTGTCGGGGGGCATGCCGTATCGAAATTTTTTCTAAATTTTTATCATTTTCGAAAACAGTTTTTCCTAGAGTTTACTAACAAATAAATTTCTGCATGGTGGACGAAAACTAAATCTACCAAAAAGAGTTCTACCATGCTATATGTGAACCAAATTTCTGTTCAAAAAGTTTTCCAATAGTACTAATAGGTTAATGGGAAATAGTCCCCAAACAGGGGCACATTGATTAATTTCATGTCCTGTTTCATGGTGGTTTTTGTTCGACTTTACGTCGATTTCATGGGCAGGTCGTTCGACCACAACCAAACCTATTTGCTATTACTTCAAGGTGGTTATGTTGGCTACTAGTAGGATTTACCAAATCGAAAACGATTGACTATACATGTAGGTTCGGTTAGAAACAGAGATGACTCTGTTTCTGGCGTCGGTCCGACGGTGGTGCGGCGAGTCCAAGCGATCGATCACGACGACAGGCGGCCGGGAAGGGGCGTTGGTAGTCGGGATGGCTCTGGGCTCAGGAATACCTTTTTCAGGAGAAGTTTTTGTGGTTCCTTATACGTTAAAGTCGACAATTTCGGGTTTATATACCAAATGTTTAAACTCGGATTTAACTAGGAATTGATTCAAGCTTTGATCAAATTTAGATTATATGGAAGAGATCTGAATGGTATTCATATAGGAAAAGATTTGATCGAAATTAGTTTGGATTTGACTATGTTTCGAACTATTGAATCCTTTTCTTCCGTATCGGCTTCAAGGGGGTCGGGTTAAGTATTTTACTGTTCACGTGAACAGTAGCAAATAGTTTTTTTTATATTCATTCATATCAGTATATATATATATATATATATATATATATATATATATATATATATATATATATATATATAAGCAATTACGTATACTCTAGTATAAACTTAATTAAAATACTTTTTAGCTCTAAAATCAAAACACCTTTAAATGAGTAATTAAATAAATTTCTCCTTCTAACTCATTTATCACCAAAAATAAATCAATAAATTTCTAAATTTGAATCAAGTTAAGTAATGATTAATATTGCACTATTACATTAATTTTAAATATTAGAAAATTCTCAAATTTAGGGGGGTTTACACCAACTGCCTGCTCAATATGCTCATTGTCCTATTAATCTAATAATAGCATCTCTTTGTGATTCCCAAGTTTTTTTTGTATATATATCCATAATCCATCATTGATCTTGTTCTGTATCACGATTCATGAGGAAACATATTTGATATTATTTAAAATTTTAATGTTTCATATAACACTGGTGGATATGTAACCTACAGCTTGATATGTAACACAGTAACAACGCATAAAGGAAACTGGAAAGAGTTTTTTGAATAAAATTATTTTTTGAAGTCTTAGGTGGTTTTTTGAATAAAGGGATTTTTAATGTTTCATATAACACTACAGTCTACAGGTACATATGGGTTTTTGTACAATTTTTTGCCATTTTCTACAATTTTTGAATTTTATACACTTTAGTATAAGACCCGTTTGGACTCGCGGGTTTTTGTGGATTGGATCCGTTTCAAACGGGTCGGGTCAGGTCCGGATCCAAAAAATTGACCCGCCCCGCCCCGTCCCGCTAAAGAACGGATCCGGTCGGGTCCACAAAAATTGGCCCCGGCCCGACCCGTGCCCAGCCCTAATATTAAAGCCAAGGATTTGTAAATACTATGACTATTCGAATAGCTGATGCAGACACTCTACTGTCACGAGCCGCAACAACAAATCATTTCATTATTTTCGATCTCAACCGAATTTCAGAATCCTAGCCGACGGCGTCGGGTCGCTGCAAATATCGGATCGAACATGCACTGTAATTCTCTACTCCCGTCCACTTTCTAGAGACATCCATTAATAAAATCAATCAGCAGTCAGAGCCAGCTGACAGGTGCAGTTGAGAGATTACAACATCTGGTTCGAGTGAGTGATAATCTTGATAGTGGATGGAATCCAACTCTCTTATGCTTCTACTTTTTGATGGTTGCAAGCTTTTGATGGAGGTCGTTGTCTTATGCTTCTACTTTTTGATATTGTAAGATTTTGATGGTTTGGAGTTTTTCTTTTTCTTTAGTGGCATCTTTTTTGGATGGCTAGCATGTAATGCCCAATGCCCCACTCCGCACTGTGCATTACGTTGAGTCGTTGACTCGAAGAAGTTAAGTTGACCCAAAAAATGTTGACTCGATTCGAATATTGAAAATTGAATCGAAACGTGCATCAACTGCACGAGTCAGAGTAGAACATCGAATCACTACATCGGCGAGTGTCTTAATGCATAAGCTATAGATTATCGAATCATCGTATCGACGAGTGCCTCAGTGCACGAATCATAGAACATCGAAAGACTCTATCGAAACGTGCATCAAATACACAAGGCAGAGGGCAATGAACACCAAGGCGTAGAACATCGAAGGACTATATCAAGGCGTGCATCAAGTGCATGAGCCTTAAAACATTGAACAATAAGTCATAGAACATTGAATATTGTATCGAGACGTGAATCGAATGCACGAGTCGAAGAATAGAGAATAATTGTGTCAAAGCGTGCATATGTGTATGGGACTTATGAAATATGGCTTCGTACGCGAAGTGAACAATTATTTCCTCGGAATGTTTGAGGCCATCGGGCCGTTCATCGGAACATTAAGTTCGGTATAAGTGTCGATTGAAACATTGAGATGGGGCATTGTGCCATTTAAAGTGTTGATCGGATATGTTATGATAGCACGAGATGCTGGAATGTTGCGAATAAATATGTGTAAATGCTTTACTTTCGGTTTGATACCGTGCTTGTGTTGAATGAGTTAGACGCGTATTAATGGTCATGGACTTTGATGCCTATGCACAAGGCTTGAGGATTCTCGAACGTGATTCGCCAGCGCACCGGGACCGCTCGTCCTAAGAGGAACAATTGGAGAAATCCACCATGTCAAATGATCGACACGGGGTATTGTTGGACCACCATTTAGGCTTACAACCCAAATGGTGTTGTAAACATGCAGATTATTATAAATTTTTTATTATTTATTTGGCTTAAATAGTAATTTTTAGATTATATATATATATATATATATATATATATATATATATATATATATATATATATATATATATATATAAACAAATACTTATTATTATATATATAGCCTTAGTCACGGTTAAGTTTGGAGATGCATGTTGACTAAGAATTATGGCATGACTAGTGTAGTCGTGTGCCATAACTAGTATATTAGCCATGGTCTTGTATGGTAATAAGTCAAGTTGTGGCTTAAATCATATTTTTGGCATAATTAATTAATTATAAAGGCTTTTGACTTTTTAGGAGACCAGTTGCATTAAACTAGCCAAACTTGACCCGAACCAAACCGTAACCCATGTGGACATGTAGTGCATCCAAATAGGTCCATGTATATATATATATATATATATATATATATATATATATATATATATATATATATATATATATTATGTATATATTTTATTTAAATTAATATGTTCCTATTTATAGAAGTTTCTATTTATAGGAAATATCTATGTATGTAGTCCTAGTTGGCATTAGTCTAATTTGAACCAAAGTCCAAATCCCAAATCCTAATTAGGCTTGGAATGCATCTAAGATACACCCACCTACCCACCCACCTACACCCCCACATATATATGGGTCATCCTAGTTGGCACCAAAGTCAAACACAATCTAATTAGGCATGTAGTGTATCTATTGTATATTCATGTATATATATATGGAGATTGGATTTTGTTGTGTGTGTGTGTGTATATGGAAAAAGATAATTTTATTAATAAGAACTCGATACGTCTCAGCCAGAGAGTATGACTCCTCTTGGCCTTCTCATATATGATACATCATACTCAATAATATGAAGTACCCCCCTCTCTATAATACGGATAGACTCAAAAATGCGTGTATTTTGCTCCTGCCAGACATGCCGAACTGTCGCAGCAGGCTTAAGACGAGCCTCCCAATACCATTGGTGATCACTTCGTTTCCTCTCAAAATTTTGATCTACCTCATCTATATCGTAGACAACACCAATCTGCATGTTGAGTTTGTTTTCTTGCATCTGCCAAATTCGTCGAGACATTCCACACTGAAAGAATACATGGCTCAATGATTCGAGTTCCTGCCCGCATAGGACACAATAACTAACCAGTAGATATACCAAACAGCCCCACGCGATCCATAGTGAGTAGTCTTCCTATAAGGAGCTTGTATAGACATATTTGTATTTTCCTCGGGGTCCCCTTACACCAAACTATATCCGCCCCTTCCCAGCTGTCATGTATGACTCTTGCTTGATTGTAAATAAAATAGAAGGCACAAAATCACCATTTGGAGCACCCGCCCATGCCCAAGAATCCACCGGAAGGCTAGGATCAATCCGAATCTGACTAATGAGCGTTGCAAAGTGTCGTGTGTGTCTGTTAGCCTCCACCCTCCAATTTCCGTCATGAATGATGCTGGCAGCCTTGACGCCCGCGAACGCCTCCGAAGATGCATGGCTTCCAACCCAACTAAGTAAACCCCTGTGTTGAAGCCAGGGATCTAACCAGAGGTCTGTATCTTTTCTGTTCTTGATAAGACGTTCTAGTCATTGACCGGCCGCCCCCATATGTTTGAGAATATGTTTAGAGGACACTGATTCGTTATTTGTAGACGAATATGCCCATAAGTTAGCACCTTTTAGATACCTGGCCATCAACCAACTAGCCCATAGCGAACCTCCCTGTACGAACTTCCATACTAGCTTCCATCCTGCCATGATATGCAAGATACGTAAAGATTGAAGAGAAACACCACCTTCCTCTCTTGGACAACACAGATCAATCCATGCAATTGCATGTATCCCGTCCCTCCATATGAACACATCACATAGTTTTTCAAGTCTATCAATAGTAGCTAATGGGAGAAGGATGGACTGCAACTAGAAGCTCGGTATGGATTGGATGACCGATCGAACCAACTCCATTCTCCCGCCAAAAGATAGATTTTTAGCCTGTCATCCCTCCATTCGTCGTTGAGCAAACTCTACTATGCTTGAGCAGTCAATAGCCTTTGTATAGTTCACTGATAGGGGGATTCCGAGATATTTCACTGGTAACTCTCCTATGGTGATACCCAGAACTGTTGCTTTTCTTCCTTTTACGGACATCATTTGCTGAAAAAATGGTGCTATTATCTTTGTTCAGTTGTAACCCAGATAACTTGTCGAATTCCACCAACACCTCCGAGAGCGAAGCCAGACCAGAGGTTGAAGGAACCATAAAAACTAGCAAGCCATCCGTGTAGATGAGGTGAGTAACCCGCGGATGAATGTGTCGAAACAAAGGGACAATACGGCGACCACATACCGTGTTACGACCCGCACCCGCTTTTCGGGATACGAGTGCATGCGCAAGCTAGCTACATATCAAGCAGACTCCAGCCCAACTCAAATACGTATACGCTGTCCAGAATATGGTATCACATCTAATATGGCAAGGCAAAACTATATCTCAATCCACAAGAAGAATATAAAACAATAATGAACATTATGGTTCATGGTCTGCAGCCCACTATCATATATGTTTGATTAGACTCCAAAGAAATAACATGAGTCTATAAAAGTAGGCTAACAAGCAGAATATATCATGATAAGGAATATAAGCACAAGAGGATAATAAAGTAATATCACTAGCAAATACCTAAATCATACAGATGTAATCGACTACCTGAAGAGATCATCAGGTCCTCAGAGGACTAGCAAGATACATAAAACATGCCTATCTAACAGTTTTATCATGCATAAGAAATAAACAGGAAAGAGACAGAAGTGACAGGTGACTATGAACATGGATACGAGAACAACTGCGCATAAATAAACTGCTGGAAGAAACAAGCGAACAAGAGATCAACGGATACCAAACCCTCGCCCTGAGTGTGGACTCGCAGGTTTTGAACAAATCACTAACCCTCACCACGAATGTGGACTCGCATGTTAGTTCACGACAATCACCCTCGCCCCAAGTATGAACTCGCAGGTGCAAACAGTCAATCCTCGCCCCGAGTGTGGACTCGTAGATTGAGAAAACAAAAATAGGAAATAGCAGTTCAGTTACAACGCACTCATTTTACGACATGATACGACTCAATCAAGGAACATGTGATGATACGATACGACTCAGTCAAGGTGTATGTGAGAACAAATCCAATTTGAACTATAATGTCAAACTATGGACAATGACGGTATATGAACGAGACAACTAACTAATACACATGATATCAAGAAAAGCATACCAACCAAATCAATCTAATAACACTAACTGATGACATATAACTAGAAGAGAAATAAAATAAGCATGTAATAACTGTAAAGAAGGCAAGGTATACTTGCCTAGTGGTAGCACGTAGAACCAACATTATTCAGTCAATCGACGAGCCACAAGTCAAACTCTCACAACAGTCTCCCGAAGCTGAAACAGATATCACCAACGTGTTCAAATTAGTCAAATTAGCTACGATAGCCTACCCATAAGTCCAATTCTTGACACAAAGGCAAAACGATAATTTTGAGGCTAAAACGATGTCCGCCGTTGGATCCGCCTTGCACCGAAAAGCATGCCAGTACCTACAGTCTCTAAAGTCATCAAACTATATGTCTTTGGGTTTGTTTTGACGATACAAACCCAACCGTATTTCCAAAGTTGGATTCCGGTGGGCCGTGCACAAATTCGTTCGTTGGATCGAGTCGCGGGCCCGCCAAAATAGCATTCCGGTCGACCTTCTCAGAATCGGACCAAACTTGGCATACGTGACAAAAAAAATGTCACGATCCTACTGGCACAAGTTTTGTCTCGAGATGACGAACATGCACGAAGTAATTGACTAATTTGCAAACGGGCCGATACGGGGTATCTCGACGGATACGTATCGATTTCGTCACACACACACAATGAAATCAAGTTTCGTCGAATCCCACACGTCGACAACATCCATAAGCGTCTTTCGATGCTCATGGGTTGCGACCAAGTTGCCCAGTTTGTCGAGAAAAATTCTAGTTTTGAAAATATATTTTTGGTCAACTTTGAACATGTTTTATTCGATGAATACATCGAGATAATTAAAAATAAAAGAAAGGTTTTACTGTGCTACATGTTGTTAATACACGCCTTCAAACAGATTCTACAAATTTTGTGTGGTTTGGAAGAAAACTACGCATAAACAGGGTTACTTGAATTGATTTTAATACTGTTTCCACAACAGTTTTTTCCTGACTTTGTGTCAATTTTTCTTCCAAACCAGAGCTCAAGAAATCATTCTACTTAAAGGATCTTCTAGAGGGTTATGTTGTCTCTCTATAGGTTTTTACGGAATCGGTATACATCGTGTGTATGCGAAGAAGTAAGTGGGAAGACGCGTACCTTGCAGTTTAACCAAAACAATGTGTTCTCTATTCTACGGCGAGTTCGACGGCACTCCGGTGGTGTCAGGCTGCTGCAGGCTGTCACCCTCATTTTCCGTATTTCCCGTATTTCGTATTTATACTCGTATCTGGATTTTGGCATGTATTTTTATTTTTTTATTTTTCTCAACTTGTGGAATTTCGGTATTTCTCGTATTTTGGGTTTTGTCACGGTTCGGTTTTAGTTGGTTTGGATTGGGTTGGTTTAGTTTGGTTCGGTTTATTTGAGCATTGGATCACCTTAACCTACACTCCACCCTCAACACACCACATCCCACCCTCTTTAAAACTCCACCAACATTTTCTCTCTCCTCATAACCACCATTTATTTCCTTTTTCTTCTTCTTCTCCTTCCTCTACACAACTCTCCCAACCCTAGGCAAGTGCATCTTGCCACTACATGAGGACCCTCTTTTATTTATCCATTTGCTAGATTAGGACATGGTGATCAACATTAGTTCTTGGCATTTTGTGATTTGGAGTCTCCATTATTCTAGATCTAAGTCTTCCTATTTTCAGATTTTTGTATGTTTTGATCTATTTTAGTTGGTTTTCTATGAGTTTTGATGTTTCCATGTGGAAGAGCATTCAATTCCACCCAAATTGGAACTTTGGAAATCCGGATTTGGAGTTTGGATGGCCAAGTTATGATGCTGTGTAGCCTTGAGTTCAACCATGGTGTTCTTGCTGTTTGGAGAAGACAGTGAGCAGTGTGCAGAGCTGTTTAGCTTACGCATACTGAGCTGCGCGTGCTTTTTAGCGTGCGTACGCAGACTTGGGTACGCTTCCTGTTGGAAGCGTGTCTGTTGGCCCATTCCATGGTCACACCCGATTTCGATAATCAACATATACTTTAGTCAATACACAAAATATAGAAAATACTGCTAATCATTTCAGGATTCATGAAATCATATTCAACGAACGATGTACCGCATCAATCAAAGCGTCAACATCATCAAATCTACTGGAGACTTATTTCTCATTTTATTCTGTATTTTATATTTTATTGAGTCTAGGATTTATTCTGTAAAATCAATTGTGGTAATACTGGCTTAGGGTTAAAACTGTCCACTTTCCAAAAATCCTACCTATTTACCATTCGTATTTTCGTTTACAAATATTTCAAAAACATACTTCGAAAATAGTCTTTCAAAATGATTTTACAAATAACCAAAAACAAATTTGAAAACTGTTTTTGCAAAAGATTTTTAAATATCTCCTGACAGAACTCCTAACCGAGTTCGGCCCGAGTTTGGTCCGAACTCTGACCGAGTTCGGTCACAAGTTATTCAAATTTCTGTTGCCTCCAAATATGCGAGCAACGTCTCTTTGCGAGATATTTGCATCCGAACTCTGTCCGAGTTCTGCCCGAGTTCGGTTGGAGAAAACACCTATAAATAAAGAAGAACTTTTCATTTCAAATCATCAATTCATTCTTCATTCTCTCTTCTTTATTACTCAAATGTTTTCTAACGATCCAAGATTTTCAAATCTCACCTATACATCTCTTAGCCAAAAGCCAGTACTATCTGAGTTGATTTAGAGTCTTTTGGTTACTCAAGAGTTGTAAAGAGGTCGTTCCAAGTTTCAATAACTTTTCTTGTTGTGGAGCTGGTCGTGCGCTCGTCACCAAGCACGGTGTGTGTGTGTGGAGCTGGTCGTGCGCTCGTCACCAAGCACGGTGTTGTAAGAGACTGCAAGCTCTCAGTTAAAGCTTGTGCCATAGTGGATTAACATCGAGCAAGAGTACTCGAGACTGGATTAGTCCTCTCAGAGGAATACCAGTATATATCGCCGTGTCACTGAGTTTGAATTTTCTATCTCTATTTACTGTCTCTTACATATCTGCCATAGTTTAAATTTTTAATTGGTGATTATATTCCGCTGCACACACGCACTCTATTCACCCCCCCTCTAGAGGTGCTCAACGGTCCTACAATTGGTATCAGAGCAGGTTATATTCTTATATAACATACCTTAGAGAGTATATATGGCAGCCGTGAAATCTATATTCAACGGTGAAGGGCAATCCACAAATAGACCTCCCCTATTTGATGGAACAAATTACACATACTGGAAAACACGGATGACTTTCTTTCTAAAGTCTCTTGACTTTGATCTATGGTCAATAGTCATTGATGGATATAAGAAGCCAGCACCCACAGTGGTTGAAGGCATTCTTATGGAAAAGCCTCATGACAAGTACACCGATGCTGAAAAAGCAAAGGCTAGTCTTGATGCTCGAGCCATCAATGCACTATTCTGTGCAATTGACAAAACCGAGTTCAACAGAGTTTCAACCTGTAAGACGTCTCACGAAATTTGGAAACTCCTTGAGGTAACCCATGAAGGGACTTCCCAAGTAAAGGAATCCAAAATTAGTAGACTGACACAGGAATATGAATCTTTTAAGATGAAACCCGGTGAGTCAATTACACAGATGTTTACTCGTTTCCTTGATATAACTAATCCTTTACAATCTCTTGGCAAGGATTACAGCAATCACGAGAAGATCAGAAAAGTGCTGCGGGCTCTAACAAAGAACTGGAATCCAAAAGCCACAACAATCATTGAAGGAAACGATCTCACCATGATGACTCTGGAGACACTGATGGGCAAACTCATGACCCATGAACTCGACTTGCAAGATTTTGAAGAAGCAACACCAAAGGAGAAAACTATTGCCTTTAAAGCCCAAGCAAGAAAATCAACATACAACGATTCCGATGAAGAATCGTCAAGTGGTGATGAAAGATCCCTACTTGTGAGGAACTTCAAGAAATATCTAAAGTTCACAAGCAGAAAGAAGAAAGACGTCCAAGAAAGCAACGAAGATGAAACTATATGCTTTGGATGCAAGAAATCAGGGCATATAAAGAAGGACTGTCCAACCACCAAGAAAAACAGTCCATACGATAGATCAAGATCAAGCAGAAAAGCTACATCTGGTCGAAAGTATGCGAACACAAGCATCTGGCACGAAAGCGATGCCAGTGATTCAGAAGAAGAAGACAGACCCTACAGCAATGCAAATGTTTGTCTCATGGCTTTTGAAAAGGTATCATCTAATCCTTTGTTTGATGATTTTACTTTCGATGAACTAGAGAACGCCTTTAGCGAACTACTTGAAGATCACAAAATTGTGCTCGACAAGTATAAGCAATCTCGAAAAGAGATTAAGGCACACACAACCGAGATAGCTAGACTGTCTAATCTAATTGAAGATATTAAAGAGACATCTACTACCGGTAACACGGAAGAGATAGCCAAACTTAAAGCAGACTATCATGAGGCTATCCTCAATATTGAAAAGAAAGAAAGGGACTATGTCAAAGTACAAAAGCTTTATGACATAGAGAAGAAGATGCACCTAGTAACTGAACAAAGACTCCTTGATATGACTGCTAGATACGAAGAGTCTATTGCGATTTCTAAAAAGTTAGAAATCAAATTAGGCAAACAGGCAATACTTGTGACACAGCCTAAGATTAGTCCTAATACGAAGCATACACCTAGAAGGACTAAACACAAGAAAACACAGAAGAAACACAAACACCATCATGCTTTCACTTACAGGTTCTCCAAACAAAACAAGCTTGCAAATACAGTTTCTACCACTAAACTGACTTGCACATATTGTGGTACGTACGGACACATATCACAATATTGTCTTGCAAGAAAGCTTGTTAACAACCATACTTTAGTCTGGAGACCTAAAGCTAATCTGTGTGGACCCTTCAGAAAATGGGTACCAAAGGATTCATCTACTTGTCTTGTAGGTGGACCCTCAACCCTCTCATGCTAAAAGCAAATGGATTCTCGATAGCGGATGTTCGCGACACATGACTGGTGATGCATCCTTATTCGCTACGCTATCGATGAAGAAAGAAGGATACGTCTCCTTCGGAAACAACTTGAGAGGTGATATAATAGGTAATGGTACTGTAGGTATTTCTCCTTATCCAATAATAAAAGATGTTTGTCTAGTAACTGAATTGAAACATAACCTATTGAGCATAAGCCATTTGGCAGATAATGGTTATGGTATCAACTTTGTGAAAGATAAATGTATCATATATGATATGTCATCTGGTGATCCCGTATATAAAGGAATTAGAGAAGACAAAATTTATGTTTTCTTTTTGGAGAATACTAATAATGCAGGAAGGTGCCTAGTAGCCAATCAAGATGAAAGCTGGCTATGGCACATGAGACTAGGATATGCAAACATGGATACTATCTCACGTCTGAATACAAAGAAGTTGGTAAAAGGACTCCCTGAAATTCCATTCAAGAGAGATCTGGTATGTGCAGACTGTGAAAAGAACAAAGCACATAGGTCTACTTTTAAATCCATCAACGCTGTAAGTACTTCGAGACCTTTGTAGCTGATTCATATGGATTTATTTGGTCCTAGTAGAGTCGCTAGTCTTGGCGGTAAGCTCTATGCTTTTGTTATAGTTGATGATTTCTCTCGATTTACTTGGGTTTACTTTTTATCAAACAAAAGTGATGCTATTTTTGAATTTCAGATATTTTGTAAAAAGGTACAAAACGAAAAAAGCTTCATGATTACTCGTATCCGAAGTGATCATGGTGGCGAATTCGAAAATTCTGATTTCAAAAAGTTTTGTGATGATAGTGGATATTACCATGAATTTTCTTATCCTAGAACTCCCCAACAGAATGGTGTTGTGGAGCGGAAGAAACCGTACTCTAAGCAAAATGGCTAGAGTCATGCTGAATTAGTATAATCTTCCTAAATACTTTTAGGCAGAAGCTGTTAGTACAGCCTATCATGTTTTAAACAGGGTATTAATTCGACCAATCTTGAAGAAAACACCATATGAGCTTTGGTTTGGAAGAATTCCAAACATTTCTTATTTTAAAGTTTTTGGTTGTCGCTGTTTTATCCTGAACACCAAGGATAACTTGGGAAAGTTTGACTCCAAAGCAGATGACGGGATATTTCTCGGATATGCTGCTAAGAGTAAGGAATATAGAATTTTTAATAAAAGATCTATGATTGTTGAAGAAAGTATTAATGTTACTTTTGATGAGTTGAATAGTCACAGATCTAGCGACAGTGATGATGAAGATGCACCTAAAAAGACTAAGAAGAATTCTGAGAAAGATCTGACCCAAGAGGCAAGGACTGATAAAAGTTTCGAAGATGCAGGAACTGAAAAAAGCCTTGTGAAGGGTATGGCCCAAAGATTTGAATCATTGAGATTCAAGCCAGATCATCCAGAAACTCTCATTATAGGTGATGTATCCAAAGGTGTAAGTACACGTTCATCTCTTAAAGATTCTGAATTAGCAGCAAATGTAGCATTTATTTCACAAATAGAACCTAAGAATGTTGATGAAGCTTTTTCTGATGAGTTTTGGATTTCTGCCATACAAGAGGAACTTAATCAATTTGAGAGAAACCAAATTTGGGAACTTGTTCCTAAACCAATTGATCAATCGATAATTGGTACCAAATGGGTGTTCCGAAATAAACTCAGTGAAGATGGACAAGTTCTACGCAACAAAGCATGTCTAGTTACACAAGGTTATAATCAAGAAGAAGGAATTGATTATGATGAGACGTATGCTCCTGTTGCTAGACTAGAAGCCATCCGCATGTTTTGCGCATTTACATGTTTTAATGATTTTAAACTTTTTCAAATGGACGTAAAAAGTACATTTTTAAATAGATTTTTGAAAGAAGAGGTTTTTGTGAAACAACCCCCTGGTTTTGAAGATTTTCAAAAATCTGATCACGTCTTCAAGCTTAAGAAAGCACTTTATGGACTCAAATAAGCACCTCGTGCTTGGTATGAACAACTAAGTGCCTTCTTACTTGATAATAGATTTTCAAAAGGAAAGATTGATACTACTTTATTTATAAAATCCATGAATGATGATATACTTCTAGTGCAAATCTATGTGGATGACATTATATTTGGTTCTACTAATGAAAAACTCTGTCAAGATTTTGCCAAGTGTATGCAGAGTGAATTTGAGATGAGTATGATGGGAGAACTGAACTTCTTCCTAGGACTGCAAATCAAACAACACTCGATTGGAACATTCATCAACCAAGCTAGGTACACGAAGGACATACTGAAAAAGTACGACTTCGAGAATGTAAAGCCAATCGGGACGCCTATGGCTACATCTACAAAGCTTGATGCCGATGAAAGTGGCAAACCTGTCGATCAGTGTAAGTATCGAGGTATGATTGGTAGTTTATTATATTTAACTGCTAGTCGCCCTGATATTATGTTTAGCGTTTGCATATGTGCACGTTATCAGGCAAACCCTAAGGAATCATATCTTAGTGCCGTTAAGCGTATCTTCCGATACCTTAAAGGAACTTCTACAGTTGGCTTATGGTATCCCAAAACCAAATCCTTTGACCTTATAGGTTACTCGGATGCGGATTTTGATGGATGTAAAGTGGATCGTAAAAGTACCAGTGGCACATGTCATTTCTTAGGAAAGGCCTTAGTCTCTTGGTTTAGCAAGAAACAAAATTCAGTAGCATTATTAACAACTGAGACTGAGTATATCGCCGCAGGACGTTGTTGTGCTCAGATTTTGTGGATGAAGCAAACCCTAGAGGACTATAATCTGCACTATACAAATGTTCCTATTTATTGTGACAACACTAGTGCAATAAATCTGACTAAGAACCCTGTTTGTCATTCACGCACAAAACACATAGAAATTAGACATCATTTTCTTCGTGATCATCAACAACACGGGAATATTTGCCTAGAGTTTATTGACACTGTTCATCAACTAGCAGATATATTCATTAAACCATTGGCTGAAGACCGTTTTAACATTTTGAGACGAGAGCTCGGCATTCTTGAATTCTCGGACTCATAGTGCATATGGTAATTAAAATTGAATTTATGACTTGATATTTTTATTTAACGAAAATTATTTTTGAGTACAAACTTAAAAAGGGTATGTCTGTCACCACGGCTACGGTCGAAGCGAAGCGGTATTTAAGAGTTCCCCGGTGAACCTCCGTTAGCTGGGACAACCTCTACAGTTAACTCAGAAATAACAATCGTTATTTAATAAAACAGTCAATGTTATTAAATTTAACTTTTAAACTTACCAGCCTGCACTGTTTATCTTGGGAATGCAAGTGGCCGAACTCGGCCCGAACTCTGACCGAGTTCGGACTGACTTCGGACCGAGTTCGGTCGGCGCTGTGGTAACTTCCAGAACCGAACAGCCGGCCCTAGTGCCTATATAATCCAACTTTCCTTCCACTTTTTCTTCACAACAAAACGTGGAAAGCCTTCCTCTCCTACTAGAAGCCTCTCCTCTTCCTTCTTAGCAAGGGTTCGACGAGTTCCAGTGGGCGGTCATCTTCCTTCTCCTTCCTTCTTCCTTAAAGGTATTCTTATTCTTTTTTTTTCCATCTCCTCATGGCCCCCAAACGTCAAAGAGGAACCTCTTCTCAAGGTGCTTCCTCTTCCTCTGACTACACCCCTGCTAGTCTCTTTAGTCCAGCACGACCTAGAGATCCCGAAGAGTACGATGCTACTTTGTTCCCCGACAAAGACTTCTCGGATCTCTGGTTCGATTCTTTCTCTAGTCGTCGTATTTGCTCCGGAGCTTTCGTTAATTTTACTACTTTCTTTGAATATGCTCAAATTTTTGACCAACTTGGATACTGCGATTTCTTCGAGGTCCAAGAGAGCATTTATGACAATGAAGTCCGTATGTTTTACTGCAATCTGCAGGTAAAACCAAACGACAATTTCTATTCTTGCATTGCTGGGCAAGAATTAGAATTTAGCGCCACCGACATCAGTGAATTCTTTCACATTCCTGATCTTGGTGATGCATTAGTTGACATCTACCACATTCAGTTCCCTGCTGATGTCACTTTGGCTTCATTTAGGGAATTAATTTGTCATCCTAACCCTCCTCCCCGGAGAATTTTTGCCAAACATCTGAACCAAACATTTTATGAGCTTCATCGTATGATATTTTCTGCTCTTCTTCCGAAGAAAGGCTCTACTGATGAAGTTACCTTTTTGGAACTTTCTGCTCTATATCACATCCACTTTGGCATCCCATTCTCCGTTCCCAAAACTATGATGTCCTGGATGCTTAACTGCAAAAATGCAGGTAGGAATCTAGTATATCCTATGCACCTTGCTTCAATTTTTCGACGTTTCGAGTTTGATCTTGAGACGTGTGCCATCTCTTCTCCTCCTGTTGAGCTGACTCGTTCTCGTCAATTTCCTGCACCACCTGGAGCTGCTCCTACTCCAGCTGCTGATGCTGAGGTCCCTCCAGCTGATGCTCCTTCTGCTCCGGCACCTGCCCCAGGATTCGATCTGACTTTCTACCAGCGCTTCGATGATTTTGTTGCGGTCTCTACGCAACGACATCAGGACTCAGAGTTCTGGCACATTTCTCAGGCCCAGGTGCTGAGAAATAGTATTGCTGACCTCCACTATAGCCTGGCTCAGGATCCAGTCCATCCGGTCACCATCCTTCCTCACCCTGCTTTTCCGGGTCCTCGTTTCACTGATGAGGTTACCTTTCAGTTCTTCGACCCGACTGCAGCATACTTCCCTCATGATCCTCCCAGTACGGACGACCCCACGATGTGACGTGGATTCAGCCTTGGACTAGTGGATATTGATTTGATTAGTTGATGAAGTTGATGTAGTAGTTTCTTTTTCATGTCTAAACTGTTTAGTTAGACATTATTAGTTGTACTTTTGGATTTCTAGTGGAAACTTTTATGTTATTTCAGTTTATTATGAGTTGATTTATTATCAGTTGTTCCATATATGTCTATGCTGTGATTATTTCTTTTTTGCTTCACTTTGTCTTGTGTTTGTTTATTGTTGGCTTCACGATTTACGGGGGAGCCTATTCATTTTCCTACTTGACAAAGGGGGAGAAAAAGAGTTATACCAAAGCGAGCATATACAACAATCCAAAAACAAAAATCCAAATATTTTTTTTCAGGTACTTTGTATTTTGTTCTATTTGATATAAATATATTTTGGTATAGACTCAAGTTTGTCAATTATCAAAATGGGGGAGATTGTTGGCCCATTCCATGGTCACACCCGATTTCGATAATCAACATACACTTTAGTCAATACACAAAATATAGAAAATACTGCTAATCATTTCAGGATTCATGAAATCATATTCAACGGACGATGTACCGCATCAATCAAAGCGTCAACATCATCAAATCTACTGGAGACTCATTTCTCATTTTATTCTATATTTTATATTTTATTGAGTCTAGGATTTATTCTATAAAATCAATTGTGGTAATACTGGCTTAGGGTTAAAACTGTCCACTTTCCAAAAAGCCTATCTATTTACCATTCGTATTTTTGTTTACAAATATTTCAAAAACATACTTCGAAAATAGTCTTTCAAAATGATTTTACAAATAACCAAAAACAAATTTGAAAACTGTTTTTGCAAAAGATTTTTAAATATCTCTTGACAGAACTCCTAACCGAGTTCGGCCCGAGTTCGGTCCGAACTCTGACCGAGTTCGGTCACAAGTTATTCAAATTTCTGTTGCCTCCAAATATGCGAGCAACGTCTCTTTGCGAGATATTTGCATCCGAACTCTGTCCGAGTTCTGCCCGAGTTCGGTTGGAGAAAACACCTATAAATAGAGAATAACTTTTCATTTCAAATCATCAATTCATTCTTCATTCTCTCTTCTCTATTACTCAAGTGTTTTCTAACGATCCAAGATTTTCAAATCTCACCTATACATCTCTTAGCCAAAAGCCAGTACTATCAGAGTTGATTTAGAGTCTTTTGGTTACTCAAGAGTTGTAAAGAGGTCGTTCCAAGTTTCAACAACTTTTCTTGTTGTGGAGCTGGTCGTGCGCTCGTCACCAAGCACGGTGTGTGTGTGGAGCTGGTCGTGCGCTCGTCACCAAGCACGGTATTGTAAGAGACTGCAAGCTCTCAGTTAAAGCTTGTGCCATAGTAGATTAACATCGAGCAAGATTACTCGAGACTGGATTAGTCCTCTCAGAGGGATACCAGTATATATCGCCGTGTCACTGAGTTTGAATTTTCTATCTCTATTTACTGTCTCTTACATATCTGCCATAGTTTAAATTTCTAATTGGTGATTATATTCCGCTGCACACACGCACTCTATTCACCCCCCCTCTAGAGGTGCTCAACGGTCCTACAGTGTCTCCTTGAGCGTGCGTGACTTTTCACCTACGCTGCTCTTTCAGCGTGCGTGACTTTTCTTCTACGCTGCTCTCTGTAGCGTGCGTGACTTTTCACCTACGCTGCTCTCTCAGCGTGCATGACTTTTCACCTACGCTGCTCTCTGTAGCGTGCGTGACTTTTCACCTACGCTGCTCTCTGTAGCGTGCGTGACTTTTCACCTACGCTGCTCTCTGTAGCGTGCGTGACTTTTCACCTAAGCTGCTCTCTCTGCATGCGTGACTTTTCACCTACGCTGCTCTCTGTAGCGTGCGTGACTTTTCACCTACGCTGCTCTCTGTAGCGTGCGTGACTTTTCACCTACGCTGCTCTCTGAAGCGTGCGTGACTTTTGCGTACGCTGCTCCCCTGACCCCTTGCTTAACCCATTGGCTCTTGGAGTTTTGGTCTTATTTCTTTAAGCTTGGCTCTTCTATAGCCCTGTATATTGATATTTTATTAGATATTTTACGCCCATTTTATATCCTTATGCCTTTTGTCATGAACTTGATTTTACTTAATATGTTTGGAATGACTATTGTACATGGCATGGTATGACAAGGAACTAGCATAACACGATAGTGACCCGTAGTGGTGCACTCCTGACATGATCAACCTGACATGATAGTGGCCCGTCGTGGCACACTCCTGACAAGTACCCTGACATGATTTATCTTAATGCTGTTGCGACGGCTAACTTAACTTGACTTGCCTTGACACCGTGGGTGGTTCTTTCTTACTTGCTTGTTAAATCCACTTGTCCTGTCTTACATCATGTCTAGGATGGGACTCCTGAGTACCACGGTCAGGAGCTCCTACTAAAATGGATTAAGGTTAATAACTAGAATAACACAGTAGTCATGAAGAGATGACACAGCTACAGGCAATCCCGTTACCTGGGCGCTCTTGGGATCTGTAGCCTGCCGTCGAGTAGGGCACATTTCCAGTACACCGTCGCGTGTTGCACCCTCTAAGTCACCTAAGGGTACATTTGTCTTTCGGACGATGTACCCACCTGAATTCAACCCCTAATTTTCGACCTGGGTAACCTGGATGGTCTGTAGGGCTTATGGCTGTGGAACAATCTCACTGCATCTTATTAGTAATTAGGCCTGTGATAACCCTAGTTAATTAAAGTAGTAAGCCGTAGTATCTGCTTGGCCGTGATTGATTGAATGAGGTATAACCAGTCTAGCCATGTCTTGATCCAGTACAAGGTTGCTCTCCGTCTTGATTTCCTGTATTATTATTATCTTGCCGATAAATGGTGGAAAACCAAGTTCTGTTCAGATGAAGGGTTACAACCCCGGTCCTTTTTTGGTTTACGGGTTGTAACCTGGCTATCGGAATAGTCCCATGGTTATCTCGTCGTATATCATCTTGATATGTTTTTCGTAATTCTAGTTTTAATATTAGATTTTCTTGTGCTGATTGCTGGCTTTGTTCTTATTTTGTGGCCCCCCTTGTGGCACTTGCTCTTTCTGGGGTTGACCCAACTGGTTTTGTGTGGCCAGATTTCGGAGCAGCTCTCGAGGATCTACCAAGCTTCCAGCCCAATGGTGGCGACTAGAAGGAACCCGGGCTACGAGTGGGTTTTCTATTTTGTTTCGCTCACTCTATTGTAAAGTTATTCTTTTGAGGCGTTTAGCCGACGAGCACCTGTTAGCTCGATGCATTTTTACTTACTGTCTGCCTACGGGCTGTAAACATGATTAACAAATCCTAGGGTTGATCATGTATGACTTAACTCTTGCTAGTCCCCGCATTTTGTACGACTAGCTTCATGATCAGCTGAATATGTAATATTTGGGACGCCTTATTATTGTATATTTAATGATCATACATCTTGCGACCTTACTTACTTGCTTGTGATTGAGACATTAGGCTTGTTCATGACCATAAGAGACTGTTGGCTTGTAGTAAACCCTCATATTTCTAGACAGCCGTGACCGTATATTGAGGTGGTTTCCATTTCAATATACGTAGCTGGCTGTGTCTGCCCCCGCTCTCCAGTATTCTGGTTCTGGGGCGTGACACGGTTTAAGTGGTGGCCCATACAGGTCTTGTCAATCAAGAAATGTGAGGGTTTACCGAATAGATGTCTCAATCAGTATTCGCCCTTGATCTCCGCCCGTATTTTCAAATCCCTGAAATTCTTGCCCTGATTAGATGCTTGTATCGTTGATCTGTCCTGGTCCTTCCTTATTGTTTTCCTGTGTCGTCTTCTTCAGTGGCACTGTACCTGACCCTGCCGATCAGCGAGGAAGAGCACCTCCCGTGGACCAGCAGCAACCTGGAGATCAAGCCCAGCATTCCGGGGTGGCCTCCAGAGTTGTGCCTACTGGGGGAGAGTCACCAGTTCGGCCCGTCCAGCCCACAGAGCCAGATGATGGTACCTTAGTAGGCCTCATCAGAACCTTGATACCTTCCCAGGATCGTCGAAGCGATGCCCTACACCAGACAGTTCAAGATGCTTTGACCCGAGACGGACATCCAGGGAACCAGGCGGCAAACAGCTTCAAGCGCTTGAACCCTCCTTTCTTCGACGGCAGCGAGGATGCGATTGCCACGGATGCATGGCTTCAGGATATCGAGGTGATTCTGGAAGCAGCTAGGACACCTGAGAATGAGAAGGTTGCGGTGGTACGCCTGCAATTGTTGGACTTGGCTCGCAGTTGGTGGGCGACGCAAGCCATGGGATTGGTGGCACCCATTGCTTGGGCAGTATTTAGAGAGAGATTCTAGACGAAGTATTTCGATGCTGTGGCTCGGTACGACCTGCAGACCAGATTTACCAACTTGAAGCAAGGAGACAGAACAGTCGACAGTTATGCATCGGAGTTTTCTAGACTCAGTAGGTTTGCCCCTACCTTGGTGGCGACCGAGTTTGATAGGGCCCAGCGGTTCTAGCAGGGACTGCATTTAGAGATCTTATTGGCGGTTGAGCAGTTCGAGCACCAGACGTTCGATACAGTCTTGAGAGCAGCTAGGAGGCATGAGTATACCTCCCAGAGGATCGTGGATAGGACCGGAGGTAGAAAGAGGTCCCAGAGTCAGATGTACCAATCATCAGCTCCAGCTCCGGCAGTTAGGAGATTGACCATTGGAACTCCGAGGAGGGCGACCTCAGTAACGTCGGTTCAGCATTCGACCCCGACGTACCCGCAACAGCAGAAGCAGAAGCAGACTTCCGTAATGGGATGTTCACATTGCGGGAAGCCAGGCCATGTAGTGGCGGATTGTCGCAGGGCGCAGGGATTGTGCCTGGCTTGTGGAGCAGCAGATCATAGGATAGGGGCTTGTCCGAATAGGGGAGGTTCATCAGCATCCAACCCTTCTAGCTCTTCGGTGAGAGGATCGGCCCCAGTACCAGTTCAGCAGCAGCAGTATCAGTCTTCGAGGCCCTTGCCGCCTCAGTCTCAGGCATTCCAGCAACAGCACCCCCAGCAGTATGCACAAGCCCAAGCTCAGACCCAGAATAGGCAGAGAGGTTTCCAGCAGAGGGGACCAGCAGCCAGAGGATAAGGTCAGGCCATGATGATGGCTATGGAAGAAGAAGTTGCCCTAGGTGAGGTTGTGGCAGGTACTATTCTCGTCAACTCCTCTCCAGCGTCTGTATTATTTAATTCTGGTGCATCGCATTCATTTATGTCTGCACGATTCACGACACAGATAGGATTGGAGCCCGAGTCATTATCAGTGAGGCTCAATATACTTACTGGTAATGGTCTTGTGGGAGTAGATCGAGTGTTTTCCTCGTGTCGGATCGTAGTTAGCGGTAGGGAGTTCTCCGCTAGATTCATAGAGTTTCCTATGGCAGACTATGATGTAGTCCTAGGCATGGATTGGTTGAGGAACCAGTATGCTAGGATAGACTGCCATATTGGCAGAGTTGTCTTTAGTATCCCCGGCGAGCCAGAGTTTTTATTTTCCAGAGGCACAGTGGAGCCATCTTCCCCAGCATTGCGGATGGCAGTAGCAGCAGTACAGTTACCCCGGATAGTTGAAGAGTTTCCAGATGTCTTTCCAGAGGAGCTTCCAGGGATGCCGCCAGAGCGGGAGATTGAGTTCACTGTAGACTTGATTCCCGGGACAGCACCAGTGTCAGAGCGAGTCTATAGGATGGCACCTTCAGAGTTGGAGATTTTATACAAGATGATTGAAGAACTGAGGACCAAGGGATTCATCCGTGCAAGTGGATCGCCTTGGGGAGCCCCGATGCTTCTTGTGAAAAAGAAGGATGGTACGTCCAGGCTATGTGTTGATTATCGTACCATGAATTCGGTGACAATCAAGAACAGATACCCTCTTCCGAGGATAGATGACTTGTTTGATCAGCTCAGAGGGGCTTCAGTGTTCTCGAAGATAGACTTGCAGTCAGGATACCACCAGATCAGAGTCAGAGAGCAGGACATCCCGAAGACAGCATTCAGATCGAGGTATGGACATTGGGAGTTCCTTGTTATGCCCTTTGGAGCAACCAATGCGCCAGCAGTATTCATGGACCTCATGAATCGCATTTTTATGCCTTACTTGGATCAATTTGTGATCGTGTTCCTAGATGACATCCTGGTCTACAGCAAGAGTGAAGCAGAGCATGAGCAGCATCTCAGAGTCGTCCTCCAGACGCTTAGGGAGCATCAGTTGTACGCCAAGTTCAGTAAATGCGAGTTCTGGCTCGATCGCATTTCATACTTGGGTCACATTATTACCCGAGGAGGAGTGGAAGTGGATCCCCAGAAGATTGTGGCTATCGAGTCATGGCCGGTACCCAGCTCAGTGGCAGAGGTTCGCAGCTTCCTTGGATTGGCCGGCTACTACCGGCGGTTCGTTTCAGATTTCGCAAAGATTTCAGCGCCGATGACCCAGTTGACCCGCAAGGATGTGCCGTTTGTTTGGACAGCAGAGTGTCAGGAATCATTTGAGAAGTTGAAGCGAGGTTTGATAACGGCTCCCATTCTCACCCTTCCAGATGGGACCGGAGGATTCACAGTTTATTGCGACGCTTCAGGCAGAGGATTGGGGTGTGTCTTGATGCAGCATGGGAAGGTAATATCTTATGCGTCACGTCAACTACGTGATCATGAGAAGAATTACCCGACCCACGACTTGGAATTGGCGGCGGTAGTGTTTGCTTTGAAGTTGTGGAGACACTGCTTGTACGGAGATAGAGTGGAGATCTTTACTGATCATAAGAGCCTGAAGTATATTTTCACCCAGAAGGACCTTAATATGCGGCAGAGAAGATGGCTCGAGCTACTAGTGGACTATGATGTAGATTTGCAGTATCATCCCGGGAAGGCCAACGTTGTAGCAGATGCATTGAGCAGGAGAGCCGGAGTTTATTTCCTGACGGCGCAACCAAAATTATTGGCAGATCTTTAGAAGATGGGAATTGAAGTGGTTCTTCCAACCAGCATGGCATTGATGGCCAGCCTACAGGTTCAGTCCAACATAGTTGAGAGAATCCGGGTGGCGCAGTCAACAGATTCCAAGATCCAGCGACTCAGAGCAGAGTGTGAAGCAGGAAGAAGGCCAGAGTTATGTATCCATGAAGACGGTACACTTCGGCACGGCACTCGTCTTTGTGTACCCAGTGGAGATATTAGACAGAAAGTCATGGCAGAAGCCTACAGTTCACAATATTCTATTCATCCGGGTGGTACGAAGATGTACCGTGATATTCGTCAGCATTTCTGGTGGAATGGCATGAAGAAGGAGATAGCCCGGTTTGTCTCTCGGTGTTTGGTTTGCCAACAGGTTAAAGCTGAACATCAGAGGCCCGCTGGACTTCTTCGACCCTTACCGATCCCAGAATGGAAATGGGAACATATAACCATGGATTTCGTGACCGGATTGCCCAGATCTCCGGCCGGCAGAGATGCTATTTGGGTAATTGTGGACAGGCTTACCAAGGTGGCACACTTTCTCCCATTCAGAGTTGGACAATCGATGGCTCAGTTAGCAGAGATGTATCTCAGGCAGATCGTCAGGCTTCACGGTGTGCCAGTCAGCATCACCTCGGACAGGGATTCAAGATTCACATCACACTTTTGGCGCAGCTTGTAGAAGAGTTTGGAGACTCACCTTCAATTCAGCTCAGCTTATCACCCGCAGACGGATGGTCAGTCAGAGCGCACAATCCAGACCCTTAAAGATATATTGAGATCCTGTACCCTTGACTTCGGTGGTTCATGGGAGAATCATCTGCACCTGGTAGAATTCTCGTACAACAACAGTTATCAGGCCAGTATCCAGATAGCACATTTCGAGGCTCTTTATGGCAGGAAGTGCAGATCCCCGCTAGCATGGGACGATGTCGGAGAGAGGCAGATGCTCAGACCCGAATTAATTTCCCAGACGATTGAAGTGGTCAGGAAGGTCAGAGATCACCTCCGAGTTGCCCAGGACCGCCAGCGCCATTGGGCCGATGCTCATCGGCGTCCCTTAGAATTTGCTGTCGGCGACCATGTATTCCTTAGGATCTCGCCTAACTGCGGCGTCATTCGCTTCGGCGTGCGGGGAAAGCTTAGTCCTAGGTATATAGGGCCGTTCGATATTCTAGAGCGAGTAGGAGATGTATCCTATCGTCTCGCTCTTCCGCCGTCGCTAAGTGAGGTGCATGATGTATTCCATGTGTCCCAATTACGACGGTATATTCCAGACCTGAGCCACATTCGAGACCATTCGAAATTGGTTGTTGGTACCAACCTTTCGTATGAGGAGAGGCCCGTGTCTATATTGGACCGGAGGGAGAAGATACTCAAGAACAAGACTATTAAATTAGTCCGTGTTGCTTGGGGTCATCACTCTCTAGGTGAGTCAACGTGGGAGCGTGAGGACGACATCCGATCATGATATCCCTACCTGTTTGACTCGTGAGGTATAATGCCTTTTTTATGCCTTACGTTTTTCCATCCTTGCTTGTATTGTATGATTGTATGATTGAACTGCTTAGTGTAACTTGCCTGTGCTTAGTGTAGCTTGTCGTGGCAATCTCTAGCTCCTTCATTAAATTTTGAGGACGGAATTCTTTTAAGGTGGGTAGAGTTGTCATCCTCATTTCCCGTATTTCCCGTATTTTCTGTATTTCGTATTTATACTCGTATCTGGATTTTGGCATATATTTTTATTTTTTTATTTTTCTCAACTTGTGGAATTTCGGTATTTCTCGTATTTTGGGTTTTGTCATGGTTCGATTTTAATTGGTTTGGATTGGATTGGTTTGGTTTGGTTCGGTTTATTTAAGCATTGGATCACCTTAACCTACACTCCACCCTCAACACACCACATCCCACCCTCTTTAAAACTCCACCAACATTTTCTCTCTTCTCATAACCACCATTTATTTTCTTCTTCTCTTCTTCTTCTCCTTCCTCTACACAACTCTCCCAACCCTAGGCAAGTGTATCTTGCCACTACATGAGGACCCTCTTTTATTTGTCCATTTGCTAGATTAGGACATGGTGATCAACATTAGTTCTTGGCATTTTGTGATTTGGAGTCTCCATTGTTCTAGATCTAAGTCTTCCTATTTTCAGATTTTTGTATGTTTTGATCTATTTTAGTTGGTTTTCTATGAGTTTTGATGTTTCAATGTGGAAGAGCATTCAATTCCACCCAAATTGGAACTTTGGAAATCCAGATTTGGAGTTCGGATGGCCAAGTTATGATGCTGTGTAGCCTTGAGTTCAACCATGGTGTTCTTGCTGTTTGGAGAAGACAGTGAGCAGTGTGCAGAGCTGTTTAGCTTACGCACACTGAGCTGCGCGCGCTTTAGCGTGCGTACGCAGACTTGGTACGCTTTCTGTTGGAAGCGTGTCTCCTTGAGCGTGCGTGACTTTTTACCTAAGCTCTCTTCAGCGTGCGTGACTTTTCACCTACGCTGCTCTCTGTAGCGTGCGGGACTTTTCACCTACGCTGCTCTCTCAGCGTACGTGACTTTTTACCTACGCTGCTCTCTGTAGCGTGCATGACTTTTCACCTACGCTGCTCTCTGTAGCGTGCGTGACTTTTCACCTACGCTGCCTCTCAGCGTGCGTGACTTTTCACCTACGCTGCTCTCTGTAGCGTGCGTGACTTTTCACCTACGCTGCTCTCTGTAGCATGCGTGACTTTTCACCTACGCTGCTCTCTAAAGCGTGCGTGACTTTTGCGTACGCTGCTCCCCTGACCCCTTGCTTAACCCATTGGCTCTTGGAGTTTTGGTCTTATTTCTTTAAGCTTGGCTCTTCTATAGCCCTGTATATTGATATTTTATTAGATATTTTACGCCCATTTTATATCCTTACGCCTTTTGTCATGAACTTGATTTTACTTAATATGTTTGGAATGACTATTGTACATGGCATGGTATGACAATGAACTAGCATAACACGACAGTGACCCGTAGTGGTGCACTCCTGACATGATCAACCTGACATGATAGTGGCCCGTCGTGGCGCACTCCTGACAAGTACCCTGACATGATTTATCTTAATGCTGTTGCGACGGCTAACTTAACTTGACTTGCCTTGACACCGTGGGTGGTTCTTTCTTACTTGCTTGTTAAATCCACTTGTCCTGTCTTGTATCATGTCTAGGATGGGACTCCTGAGTACCACGGTCAGGAGCTCCTATTAAATGGATTAAGGTTAATAACTAGAATAACACAGTAGTCATGAAGAGATGACACAGCTACAGGCAATCCCGTTACCTGGGCGCTCTTGGGATCTGTAGCCTGCCGTCGAGTAGGGAACATTTCCAGCACACCGTCGCGTGTTGCACCCTCTAAGTCACCTAAGGGTACATTTGTCTTCCGGACGATGTACCCACCTGAATTCAACCCCTAATTTTCGACCTGGATAACCTGGATAGTCTGCAGGGCTTGTGGCTGTGGAACAATCTCACTGCATCTTGTTAGTAATTAGGCATGTGATAACCCTAGTTAGTTAAAGTAGTAATCCGTAGTATCTGCTTGGCCGTGATTGATTGAATGAGGTATAACCAGTCTAGCCATGTCTTGATCCAGTACAAGGTTGCTCCCCGTCTTGATTTCCTGCATTATTATTATCTTGCCGATAAATGGTGGGAAACCAAGTTCTGTTCAGATGAAGGGTTACAACCCCGGTCCTTGTTTGGTTTACGGGTTGTAACCTGGCTATCGAATAGTCCCATGGTTATCTCGTCGTATATCATCTTGATATATTTTTCGTAATTCTAGTTTTAATATTAGATTTTCTTGTGCTGATTGCTGGCTTTGTTCTTATTTCGTGGTCCCCCTTGTGGCACTGCTCTTTCTGGGTTGACCCAGCTGGTTTTGTGTGGCCAGATTTCGGAGCAGCTCTCGAGGATCTACCAAGCTTCCAGCCCAATGGTGGTGACTAGAAGGAACCCGGGCTACGAGTGGGTTTTCTATTTTGTTTCGCTCACTCTATTGTAAAGTTATTCTTTTGAGACGTTAGCCGACGAGCACCTGTTAGCTCGATGCACTTTTACTTACTGTCTGCCTACGGGCTGTAAACATGATTAACAAATCCTAGGGTTGATCATGTATGACTTAACTCTTGCTAATCCCCGTATTTTGTACGACTAGCTTCATGATCAGCTGAATATGTAATATTTGGGACGCCTTATTATTGTATATTTAATGATCATACATCTTGCGACTTACTACTTGCTTGTGATTGAGACATTAGGCTTGTTCATGACCATAAGAGACTGTTGGCTTGTAGTAAACCTCATATTTCTAGACAGCCTGACCGTATATTGAGGTGGTTTCCATTTCAATATACGTAGCTGGCTGTGTCTGCCCCCGCTCTCCAGTATTCTGGTTCTGGGGCGTGACACAGGCCATCGGAAAGGTACGGAAGGGCGGGGAACTCGTCGGTGTACTCCAGGACGCTCGGCCAAGGGATACGATGGTGGCGGCCGATCGGGCGGCGGTCGCGCTGTTGTGCCTGCCTCTGTTCCAGGCGCTCGTACGCGTTTGCCGATGGCCGGCGTGGCCCAGGCGGCGCACGAGGGCAAGGGGTGCTGGGAAAGGGTGGGGTGAGGTTTGAGTAGGTTTAGGGTTTATAGGGATTGGTTCTCTCCTCTTCGATCTCGTATATAGCATGGGTCGGGTTGGCTTGTTCGACTGGGGCTTGGGGTTTTTTGTGCTCTGGTTGGCTTTGTTCAGCTGGGGCTTTGGGGGATTTTGTGTGGGCTGGGTTGCAAGGACACTATTCATTTGCAATATATGATTTGCCATATGTGAAAGTTGGGCACGGTATATATATATATATATATATATATATATATATATATATATATATTATATATATATTAGATATATATATATATAT
>JANAVB010006529.1:0-47233 GCA_029216955.1 Iris pallida | reverse complement strand
ACTGTTCGTTCTTACGAATAATGTTGCGCATACTGTTGCACAACTAAGTTGTTTGCGCAATCAAGAATATTGTGCAACCAAGTTGTGGCGCAACCTGTATTTAGCGCAACCTGAGATGTTGCACAACTTAAGTTTTGTGCAACACAGTATGTCGCGCAACCCAGATTGTCGCACAACTCAGAATGTTGAGCAACTTAATTATTGTACAACCCAGGATGTTGTGCAACCTAAAATGTTGTGCAACCCAGAATGTCGTACAACTCAGGATGTTGCGCAACTTAATTGTTGGCGCAACCTAGGATGTTACACAACCAAAAATATTGCGTAACCCAGAATGTCGCGCAACTCAGGATATTGCGCAACTTAATTGTTTGCGCAACCTAGGATATTGTACAACTTAATTATTTGCTCTTTATAAAGTTGTACACTCTTGCTGCTTCTAACTTTTGTTCATGTATTTCTTTGCAGTTGATCTCAGGGAAGACACTAATGCTGAAAGATTTGCTTCAGCATTTAATGTCCCGGAGTACAAGGAGAATTTATCTCATGTTACATTCCCTCAGTACAATGGCCCTGAAGCACGAAAGATCCTCCTCGTGGCCCAAGAAAACCAAACCCTACTGAGCTTAATGAACGAAGAACCTTTGGAAAGTCTTGATAGTGTGGTCCACAAGAAGCCTGCCTTCCTTTTTGGAGATGCCATCAAGAAGACTTCCCAACCCAAGACCAGGAAAGAAGAGAGAGTATTCAAACGTGAAGACAAGATCATATACCTCACATAAATATCGAGGTCTATGGATTTATCACAATATGAATTTGCAAGCTATTCCAGAAGAATGTCATAGGATTTTACTCAAATCCAGCAAGCAAGAGTCGAAAGAATCTATTATAGAATGGGTCCACAACACAAGGACCTCTTTTATAGTACTTATGAGAAGTACAGCACCCACTTGAGAGGTTTGAAGCCGGGCTGTATTCCTCCCGAGGATTCCTCCTTGCTCCTTCCAGTAAGAATACCCATATTTGCAAACACATTCGCAAAGGCTGAAGGAAGATACCCAGATCGCGACATGCGTATGACTGGTCTGGTAAACCCAGATATGAAGTGTTGGAGCAGCTTAACTATCTGGATTTTGGATCAGCTTAAGGACAGACTCCTCGATCTAGACCTTTACAATGCCATCTGGACTATAGTCTACGACATTCGCCCGAACTCTCATATGTTCCTGGCCTTAGTAGAGAGGTATAACGAAAGTACTGGAACTTTTACGACTCCCCATAGAGAAATGGGACTTGCACTCTATAAGATGAAATATCTCTCTCATCTTCCAACGGGCGGTAATCCATACGAAGAATATGTACCTACAAATAAAGAATTGGATGCTATGGCAGAGGAGAACCCTCAGATGATCGCCGTCTTCCAAGAATAATTGTGTCACTACAAGATCTGCTCCCTTTTCTACAAAAGTGCCACTGCAGGTACTTGTTATAACACCAAGTGGATGCTGTACCTCTTCTTGGGTCATGTACGTGAGGACAAGCCACTTGATAGTCAAGCCTGTGCTCCTCGTTTCTTTGAACCATTCAGTCAGAACGACATGCAACATTTGATGGGAAATATAATCATAGAGATATCAAACTGAATGAGGACTCGCATCCGTTTAGGGCTGGTGACACCCTCCAGAGTTATCTCAGACAAGATTACAGACCCATATCCAAAGAGGCCCAACTAGCGGGTTTTCTTTCTATATG
Organism: Iris pallida; assembly: GCA_029216955.1. Classification (NCBI taxonomy): domain Eukaryota; kingdom Viridiplantae; phylum Streptophyta; class Magnoliopsida; order Asparagales; family Iridaceae; genus Iris; species Iris pallida. The sequence goes on along the minus strand of JANAVB010006529.1, from coordinate 45,481 downwards.
GCTGCAACGCTTTATAGTTCCAGGAGCCAGCGCAGTTGACGGATTCAATCGAGGCATTCTGTTTGCTGTAGTACATCTTATTTTTAGATATAAGATGGATCTGCTATCGGCAATGACCTGCCGCTTGAACGTAGGATTGCGTTCTTTTGTACAGACCATGCTTCACGATAAGGCGGCGAGACAAGACTTTTCTCGCACCGAGATGCCTTACACCTATTTGTTCAGATGGCTATTGCTTCACCATCCCTGTTTGATGAACCCTAATATGGAAAGTGTCAGCAGAGACTTCATCAGACGCTACTACAGTGCTCATTGACAATACACTGCTCTTTCAGAGTACAGATTTATATTAAATCGCGGATCGGGATAGAGATTTCAGTGTGTTCAGCCTCCACACGGATACGAGAGTATGCCTCCATAGCTGATGGATCTGAACACAGAATCACTCCGCCTCAGTCCACCAATATTTTCATAGTTACAGGAGATCCGTCCATCTCATTTGGTCTATAGATTTGAGGAAGAATGTATTTAGAACCGTACTTGCCAAGTCAATTTGCACGATAGTTCGGCTATGATCAGCTTCACGTGGGTAACGCAACCACTTGCCTACAGGCCAAAGGTTATCTGATTGATGGGGCTAGAGCTTGGAGATATTACAATGCCAGGGATACGAAAGTGATATTTTCAATGCCCTTCAATCTTCAGCAAGGCCCGCGTATGTTATATACGTACGCAAATTTCTATACTTTAGCGAATACATTCACTGAAAGCTTCCATCCTGCACATAGCTTTGTAAGTGAGAAGAGATCCAAATTTGGAAAACACACTGCTCACTCTTTTCGGGATGCAGAGGATAGAGATCCTATAGATCCACCACTGGAGGCTTCCACTTTAAAGAATTATCCAGATGAAGTTCAAGATCCTCTGGACGTATCTTTAAAAGTACGGAAAGAGAAATCCCCTGCTAAGGGGTTAAAGAAAAGAAAAGAAAAGATAAGGAGACTACAATGCTGCCTCAACTGGATAGTAGACCTGCTTCACCAAGAGCTCCAGAGAAGAAGAAGAGGACGTCATTGGTTATAAATGAACCAACGACTACAAGAACAACTCATTCTCAATCGAAACAAATGCTTCTCAGTACTTCCTCTGGAGAGAAGGAAACCACTCCTACTTCTATTCAGAAACAAATAAGTGTTATAGAAGGAGGACCATCTACCACTTTGATCAATTTGGAGGATGATCATACCGAAGAACCGATTGCATCACCATACAGAAAGGTCAGGAGAAAGTTGGTAGTTACTGAAGAGGTACCATCTCAGAAAGGTAATATCAAGATTGTGATATACCCTAATATATTTTTCTCTTAAAGATGTATATTAAATTGATTTCTTTCTTTGCAGTGGCTACCTCAGCGGATGTCCAGCCTTTTATTACCACCGTAGAAGCCTCGAGATCAGAAGCTTTGATGGTACGTATTTCCGTCAATGTACTTGCTGCGACGGGGATAACGGTTCCATCACCAACTCCCATGACTCCAGAAGCTATCTCTCCAAAGAAGGATTTGCTTCCACACAAAAAATGACAAATTCTCTGAAGGTGCAAGATCCTACTCATTCTGCAGAAGAGCTGATTGAAGCTTTAGCCGATTGTGATTACGGCGATGACTCTTTTGGTGACGACTGGAATAACACCACTAAAGAGGTACAAACTTTAGTGGACGTACCATCACCTCAGGAACTCCCAGCTAATGAAGACCACTCAACTGCTGAGGACGAAGAAAATGTGGTTATCGATGAGGGACACACAGTCCCAAAATCGATGAGCCTATAATCTCTGAAAAACCTGAGGCTTCTGGAGTGGTAATAGAATTAACAAATCAAACTCCAATCACTCTGCCACTTCAGACTGAATCGGGGGCTGGGAGGAGTCAAGCTACAATGTCTGTAGACACTATATCGAAGCTTCAGCCGGAAACATCCAAACCTCTTGAGACTCCCCATGCTAAGCCCAGCTCAGGTAAATTTCTAAACATGGTCTATTTATCATAACTCCTTCAATATTGTATATTGCTCAAACAAATGACCTATGTAAATTGCAGAAGGACCTTCCGGAACTATAGCAGGAGAGGGGAGCTCTTTCCACATTAGTGCTCAAAACGAAATGCCTCCATATAAAAGCTGTAAAGACTCCAGCAGATGTGGTGGCCACCCCAGGTGCTATAGCAACTAATAAGTTCATGGTGGCATCCTTTACTAAAGTCTTTACATCTCTGGAGCCTTTAGTCCACCGAGTAATGGAGAGAGAGGATGTTCCATTTAGTACAATTAGAACTCCCTCTTCATTTTTGATCGGAGGCATTCGCAGCCAAGGAGACGAGGCTCAGACGACCTTCTTAGATCACATTTTGGATGAATTGGAGGGATCTATTAAAGCTTATAAGGAGCTTAAAAGAGGAGATGTCGAGTAGCTAGTAAATATAGAATATGAGGCTATAGCTCGAGAAGCAGAGACTAATCAAGCCAATTTGAAGCATTTTTACTGGCTTTTACTAGACAATCCTCTGAACTGGACATCCAAATTGCTAATGCAGCTTCTATTGCTGAGAGCCATAAGACTAAGGCTGCAGACAAAGAGAAGAAAGCTGCTGATATGGAGACTAAAATTGCCCAGCTTCAAGTAGAACTTAAGGCTATCAAGCAGAGTATAGAACAAGAAACTCAGCTACATCAAGCTACTGTTAATCAGATAGATGCTCTGAAGCACCAGAAGGAGGAATTTGAACCCTTCAAAATAAAGAACTAGCACATCAAACTGCTGCTCTGCACCCATTCGATCCCGAGTCAGGAAGGGTTGAAGCCAGGCAGGGGTACTTGATTCTTGTAATAAAAGAGCCCAAGTTTTGAAGAAGTGAATTGTAGAACTTATCACTTACTCTTCATATTAGAATGATCAAAACCTGTTGTCTTTTTCCTTATAACGTATCTTTTTTTGAAATAGAAATGAAAAACTTTTTATGTGATTCTATTACTTGTTGTGTATCCTGTTATAGATATAAGTAATAGAATAGAAAATATATTCAGAGGTACTGGACATGATATATTTTTTGATTTAGAAAATAACGATATTTATTATATCTGCTTAGAGGTAATGTGGACGTGACAGAATATAATATTTTAAAAATACTACTATTTCAATAGACAACTTTGTCAGAGGTGATGGACGTGACAAGTTGCTGATGTAGATAATCGGAACTCAAAGGTGTGGAGGACGTGAATTTTTTTCTGTTTTGAATGTTTTATTATCTATAGTTTTATTTACAGAGAGTAAATAAAAGACAATAAATATTAAGACTGATGAATGAATGAATGGACAGTCAAAAGTGAATGAATGAATAGTCACGTCGATTCTCGAAGAGGAGACACTGAATGAATGAACAGTCATCTCGATTCTCAAGGAAAAGAATGAAAAATTAGACTCATTTAGGGGGAAAAAATAAATGAATGAACAGTTGGACTTCTTTTGAAAAAGCAGAGTCGCATCGGTTCTCGAAGCCGATTATCTAGTCATTCTGTCTATAAATAGAACAAAACTTCTGTAGATATTGTTAACTTCTTTTCTCTCTGTACAGAATGTCTTCTTAAGATTTGCTCACTCCAAAGATCGAAGGAATGACTGAGACGCCTCCTGCTGAGCTTTCGATGCCTCCTCAGAAAGAATTGGGTGAAGGCTCGACTATTCCTGCACCAGAGCAGGACCTGATTACCAAGTTAGTGGAGCCTGGGAAGACTGCTGAAGAAGAAGCTGTAAGAATGGCTGCCTGTGAGTTGTTAGTGTGTTCAGACAATGAGATGTTTGAATTGCTGGCAAATCATGTATTTAATCATGAAGGATCGGGTCCACGTTCCCGTCATTGATATTATGTAACTCTTTCTACTTTTGAATAAAAATAAACTTTATTTAAATCATTTCTCTGAATGAAGAACATTTTATTTTTATACATAATATTTTTTGAGACATTTGCCATTAATAGGTATCATAGCAACACTGCCATCCATATCTGTTAATTGATAGGATCCATTTGAGAAAACCTTGTTTACCACATACGGACCTTCCCATTTTGCCTAAAATTTACCTTTGCTCATGTGAGTCATAGTAATAGGACGTCTGACCGTGAGAACTAGCTCGCCTTTCTGAAATGTTCATACTTTAACTTTGTGATTGAAAGCTTTTGAGATACAGGCCTGATAAAGTTCGATATGTTGTTGGGCCAGTAGTCTTTTCTCATCGAGCGCCTCCAATTCTTGAAGCCGAAGATGATCATTATTTTTGTGGCAAGTTTATTAGCAATAGCATTTCTTAAGGATGGAATTTCAATTTCCAGTGGTAAGACAACTTTACATCCATATACCAGAGAAAAAGGTGTATAACCTGTGGGATTACGGACTGTAGTGCGATAAGCCCATAGACATTCTCCAAGTTTCTCACTCCAATTACGTTTATTGATAGAGACAAACTTTTTGAGGAGTTTGATGATAGTCTTGTTAAATGCTTCAGCTAATCCGTTAGCTGCAGGATTATAAGCCGTAGAAGCAACATTATTGATTCTGTTGTTATCACAGAACCTAGTAAATTTTTGGCTGACGAATTGTGGTCCGTTATCATGGATGATCTGACGAGGTACGCCAAATCTGTATATCACATGATGTTTGATGAAGTTAATGACACTACTAATCTTCACTTCAGCTAAAGGTATGGCTTCAGCCCATTTAGAGAAATAATCGGTTATAGCTAAGATAAACCGATGTCCTTTAGACGAAGGGGGATTGATTGGACCAATTACGTCCATGCCCCAAGCTTCGAAGGGCCATGAGGCAACAGTCGGGTAAAGAAATTCTGACAATTGGTGAATAAAATTTGCATGAATCTGACATGCTCGACACTTTCTTGCATAGTCAATGGCATCTGATACCATAGAGGGCCAGTAGTAGCCCATACGTCGAATACGATACTGTAATTTGGGACCGGGTTGATGTGCTACACAAACGCCATCATGAGCTTCATGTAATATCTGCTTTGCTTCGTCACTAGCAAGACACCTCAAAAGTAATCCATCAAAAGTTCGTCGAAAGAGAGTTTTGGTGGTATGATTATAGTAGATCAAAGAGATCGCCGACGAATACTTGTAGCTTCTTTTGGATCTTCAGGTAGTATATGTACTACAAAGTCTATGAAGGGTGCTCTCCAATCTTCGCTGATGATATTGACTTCAGTTGAATTATGAATTCAATGTTATGGTTGTTTTCAATACAAAACAATTCTTTATTGGAGATAACAACCATTTGTTGTCTTTTGACTGGAATTGCTAAGACCGCAGATAGGTTAGCTAAGGCATCAGCTTCTGTATTACATGCTCGACGTACATATTCGATGAAGAATTCTTTGAACGAGGAAGCTATTCTGATTGTCGCTTCATGGTATGGTACCAGATCTTGATGTCGAACTTCGTATGTACCTATAACCTGATTAACAATCAACTTAGAATCACATATACTTCGAGATATTCAATATCCAGTTGCTTGGCTAATTGGAGTCTAATGAGAAAGGCATTGTATTCTGCTACGTTGTTAGAGCATGATTTATCTAAAGAATAAGCTCTCTGGATAGCTAATCCATCTGGTGAAACGAGACCAATTCTCACTCCAGCGACAAGGGTGCCTCCAGGTCCAATTCTAGATGCTCCGTCGAAGAACAAATGCCAAGTAGGACATTCTTCTGAGATCATATTTGATTCTAATGTCTCGTCTGAAATCTCGTCATAGAGCTTAGATGTTTCGGGGACAAGATGAGCTGCTAAGAAGTCAGCAAGTGCTTGGCCTTTCACAGATTTTTGTGGGACATAGACTATATCATATTGTGCTAATAATATGGCCCATGTAGCAAGCCTAGAATTGAGCGTACTGAGCTTCTTCATTAAGACCTGAAGAGGATTAACTCGAGAATTAACATGAATAGTTTGGTCGATGATGTAATGTCTTATCTTTTGAACAACAAACATTAAGGCTAAGCATTCCTTTTCTATCTGACTATAACGATGTTCAGCTCCAACCATCGTCCGACTAAGGTAGTAGATAGCTTGTTCATGACCTTCTTTGTTCTTCTGAGCCAATAAAGCTCCCAGTGAATGGTCCATCGCCCAGACATTCATCAAGAAGGGTATTCATGAGATCGGTGGCACTAGCACTGGTGGACTCATCAAATATCGTTTTATGTCATCAAATGCTCGTTGACATTCTTCTGTCCAAATGAAAGATACACCTTTCTTCATTAACTGAGTAAATGGTCTGCAACGTCCAGATAAATTCGAAATAAACCTCCTGATGTAAGCAAGTCGATCCTGGAATCCTTGTAGCGCTTTTAGGTTACGTGGAGGACGCATCTCTTGAATGGATTTGATCTTCTCGGGATCAACGTGTATACCTTTGGAGGTAATGACGAATCCGAGAAATTTTCCACTAAGACTCCCAAGAAAGACTTGGTGGGGTTCATTTTGAGTTGATGCTGGCACATTAGATTGAAGATAGTTCTTAAATCTTGGATGTGATCTTCCTTTAGACAATTTTTGACAGCAATATCGTCAATATAGCATTCGACGGTCTTTCGCAAATGATCTCGAAAGATAGTACTCATTGCCCGCTGGTAAGTTGCACCCGCATTCTTAAGACCGAAAGGCATAACTGTATAGCAGTATACTCCACGAGGAGTACGGAATGAAGTGTGTTTTTCATCTTCAGGATTCATCCGCATTTGATTGTATCCAGAAAACCCATCCATGAAAGAGATTCGTTTGAATCCACAAGTATTATCGATCATGACATCAATAATTGGGATTGGGAATTCATCTTTAGGGCAAGCATCATTGAGATCCCGAAAGTCTATGCACACCCGAACCTTCCCGGTCTTCTTTAAAACTGGTACAACGTTGACTACCCAATCAGGATGCTGTCTTCTCTGATAAAACTGCAAGCGATAAGCTGTTTGACTTCATCATCTATCGCCTCCATCATCTCATGCTTGAATCGATGTTGTTGTTTGACTGGCTTAGCATTAGGCAAAATGTTAAGTTTATGAGTTGCGACCTGGGGATCTAAACCCGGCATATCTTCATAACTCCAGGCGAAGACATCGATATATTCACGAATAAGGTAAATTAGTTTTTGTTTATCATCTTCTGGAAGATTTTTGCTAATGAAGATCGGTCGTGGTACATCTTTCTTTCCAACATCGATCTGAATTAGTTGATCCTCAGTAGGTGGTTCTCGTTGTTTAAAACGGAGTTCCCACTGATTGTCCATCCTTTGTGTCCAAGGATCAGCTTCAGGAGCTTCTTTAATATCATCCTCGTCATCGTCTGAGAACTCAGCAGACACCATATTAGAAGATACTGTCACCCGATGGACATGACCAATACTGGTATCAGAATACTATGAGATAGAATCAGAAGAGTTAGATCATTTTTCTTCATCAGATTCGGAAGCTTCTGGAGTCGGAATTGGTGAAGTATAACCTAATCCCCGCTTCGTTTTACTATAGTATTGTTGTGATTTTCTTCTTGGAACAGAAACACGAATAGGAGTTCGTCTTCCTTTACCACTATTGAGACCAGTTTTGAAATTATAACCCATTTTACAGATGATTGCTTTGGATTGTGGACTATAGCAACGTAATTGTAGCCTTCCTGTATCATCCTTATTATCACTGTCGGGCATATTTTTTGTTCTTCTCTTTTATTAAAAAGTATAGGAGTTTCACCTTTCTTTCGAGACGGTACTAGGAAGAATGATTCTTGTATTGATTCCAGTGATACCATATTTTGGAGAGACAATACGACTCCTATTGTAAGTGGCTTAAAGCTATATAGCATATCCAAATAACATTGAGTATAATAAGAGACATCAGTATACTACAAAGGAGATGCTTTATTGATCTTTACATCATCATTTACAACAGGACCTTTAGCCTTAACAGGCTTAGTCAGATTGATAACCAGAGGAGGAGAAAAAGAACGAGAAGGAGGAAGGGATTTTTTATGACGAAGGTCGATTACAAGTGGCTCAGAAGAGGTGAGCTCCCTTTGTTTCTGACTAACACCAGGAGACTGCTTTTTGTGAGAAGGAAGGTAAATAGTCAATGTCTTGGAAGACTGAGGGCAGCAAGTACGCCCTTTGACAGGGATCACCAGAGTATCATTCGGCACACCTTTATGTTCTTCATCAGTGTCTATTGCCAATACCACCTTCATGAATTCCTCTTTGTATATGCGAGAGTCATTGCAGTACGCTTCAATCCCCTTGAAAGGATTTAGGTCTGCAACTTCTTTCTATACTTCTCCATTGCCATCCACATATTTGAAACATTGGTAGAGAGTAGAAGGTACAATATTGTGTTCATTGAGGAATGCTCTTCCCAGCAAAGCATTATATGAGCCATGATTATCAATCACATAGAAAGTCATCTTTGTATGAAGATTGTCGATTTAAAGTTTCAGATGTATCTTCCCTAAAGGTTCACTTCTTCCTTGATTGAACCCCAAGATAGTAGTGATAGTTGTAGAAAGGTTATGCACCGGGATCTTCAGGGTGTCCAGTAGAGTCTTCGACATGATGCTAAGTGCAGACCCTGGGTCAATCAGAATGCGATCAACTTTCATGGTATCCACATATCCTGTGAAGTAGAGAGGACGATCATGACGATTGTCTTCTAACAACATGTCATCTTGTGTAAAAGTAATATTGGGCATTAGTTCAAATACGCTATGACAATGTGTACAGCTGACAGGCTCCTTTTCAGGCTTCTTGAGGAGAGTAAGACATACATCAGCCTACATCAATGCTTCACTTAACGTTTTTCGAGTTTCTTTTGAGAGACGTAAGAGTTCAAAGATTGACAATCTCGATGGAGTATTAGCCAATTGAGCCAGTATGTCAAAATTATATGGCTTTTCAAGTCCAAAAAATGAGGACTTTTCAATGCTTTATCAAAGCGGACAAGTTGCTTTCTCTTGTCTGCTAATGTTGGTTTGGGAGGAGTTGGTTCCACTACCGACGAGGATGTAGATGGTATATTCTTAGCAGGGGAAGATGATGTAGGAAGAACATCAAGAGAAGGGACAGGATTCTCTTGAGTTTTGGAATATTCTCGAAGATAAGGTTTCCCAGATCTGGTACCCATTAGAATTTCTTCTTCTGCTACTGGTTCAAAGGATACCATGTTGCAGCTCTTTGATTTAGTTTTGGAATGCTTCTTTTGATTGGAAGAAAAGGCGCTTCAAAATCTGCTATTAGATCTAGATGAATCCACATGATTTCTCCTTTATTAGTGGATAGTGGAACAAGACCTTCAAATAGGGAGTAGAAGATCAGGATCTCGAGAGTAGCCCTCGGAATAGGGACAACACCATCTTACACTAATTGTGGTGGAAAATCACCAAATTGTATAGAGACGACATTGGCTGTCACAGTCTTCTCATCTTGTTGAAGAGTAACTGCTCCAGAGTTGACCATTTCTTGGATTTTGCCTTTGAGCACGTAGCATGCTCGAGTTGGATGTCCTATAAACCTGTGATAACATAATATTTAGGGTGGTCAGTTTTACCTACTTCTTCTGGCCGTTTTGCCTCTGGCAGTTGAAGCTTATTGCTTTTGATAAAGCAATCGAAGATGCTCATAATATCATATACATCAAAAGAATACCCTTTTTTGGACGAGGTGCTTTCTGTAGTGGTGCTGATGGAGTGGGTACAGTCTGAGCAACATTGACAGCCAATGACTCCTTGTCCTTAAGATTGATGGCCAACGTTTCCTTACCCTTACGATTGTTCTGGCAATTATTATTGCCGGATGTAGGATGTTCATCTTGGTTAGGATTAGCCATCTGAACTCCTAACTGTTTAAACTTCTCAGCACTAACTCTGCAGCTTTAGCATTCACAATGAAAGAAGGCCAATCTTGAAATTGTGTCGATCCTGTCCACATCCTGATAATAGGCAGCAAGTTTGATTTGCAAGTGTCTATTGTTACAGCAGATGTAGTTCCTAGAGGCATTTTAAGTGCCTTCCGGCAGAAGCTTTCAATGAAACTCTCATGGTTTCATTGTGTCTTTGTTTAATTTTAATAAGGGCAGACATAGTCATATCATTGACCCCTTCATAGAATCATTCCAAGAACATTTGCTTGAAACCAGCAAAGGAAGTTATGCAACCATCAGGCAAACTACGGTACTAGTCATATGCTGCACCGGTTAAACAACCGACGAACACCCTAGTAAGAAGAGCATCATTTGGCTGTAATTGATCAGTCATCACTTCAAAGTGATTGATGTACTAACTTGGAGAAGTGCTACCATCAAACAACATAATGGTAGGAAGCTTGTATTAGGAGGAAATTGAACCTCCTTCATTCAGCAAGATAATGTTGTTTATCCCAAGTCTTTGTAGACCATCCTTCTGCTTAAAGGCCTCAACTGGGTGCATAAGAGTTTTACGGCCTTATTAGCATCCCTGAAATCTGTGAATTGGTGGGTTGATTTGAATTGTTAGGAGGAGGAACAGCATGATAATTACCACCGCCAGCACCAGACTGACTGGGAGCGACTTGAATTAGAACAGAAGCAACCTGGGGAGGCGGTACCCCCAGACCGACATTAAAAGGAACAAAAGATGCTATGAGCTCGGGATTCATAGCAGGATTTATAACCAGTGGCACGGTATGTTGAGCCACGATTATAGTATGCATACTTGCGACCATTTCAGCCATGGTCTTTAATTTGTCTTCCAGTACAACAATTCGTTGTTCTTGACTTGCTGAACTAGAAGCATCTTGGTCTTCTATAATGGCATATGCTGTCACCTCTCTTGCCATTATTGACGAGATAGTTTGTTCAGAGCTTTCACTATCTGTGTCAAAATCAGACAAAGAATCCTTTCCTAGATGAGTAATGGGAAGATCTTCCTGATTAAAAGCATCATGGTCCAAGTTCCGATCTTTCGATCTGGTAATTGAAAGACCCCTTCACTAGATTTACGGAGTTGACCCAAGTATTGCTGACTCGAATTACGACAGGTTCCCCTTTTTAAAGTTTTTCTACCCCAAGTGTCTCGAGAAGTCATATTGACAGAAGCATATAACAGCTCATCTTCATCTCCCGTTATAGGTTCAGGAGTTAAAGCATAGTTCAGACGATCGAAGACAGATCGTTTAGCTGATTGGCAACAACACTTGATGACCACTTCATGAAGGCAGTAGCGTTCTGATGGATGATTTAAAGGTGAGTGAGATGTCTCCATGATCTCCCTTTTTTTTGCAAGACGTTTCCGGAGATCAGTTACCACCACGGGACGAAGAAAGTCGGAGGAACATATTCCTTAATGATATTAGGAACATGCCTCCAGTTTTTAGGATGTTTAGTTCCGTGGGTGTACATGGAGGTACTTAACTCATTAGCATAAGTGATTGGGTCTTTTTTTTCAAAACTGTGTTTCATGTGCAAGTTGGACTTTGACGTAGGATACTTGCATTTTACAGAGGTTGATACTGATTGACGCCTATTGAGATAGGCACACAAATCAGAGAATTCTGCTCCCGGTACATCTGTTTGAGATACCAGCAATTTTCTTTGCTTGGATCTTGAAATATGTAAGGTTGGAAGATCTTAAGTAGTTGCCATAGGGGTAGGCAAGATGCCTCTTTGATCAATTCTTTCCCCTGGCAGAGATTTGAAGACCTCTGTTAAAAACAGAGGAATCTCTGTTCAAAGGAATACAATCTGAGATATTTTCCTCTAAATCATAGACTAGGGAAGATTGAGAAAAGACCAAGGGATGCTTTCTTTTATTTTGTGAAGGGTTAGCTAGAAAATGTTTCCCTCTATTTTTGTTGTTGAACCACATTAGACGCAGATTGTACAAGTTGAGAAAGTGTCAAAGGACCCTTCCCTTTGTTCTGTCTAGCACTAGCACTAGAACCTTGCTTCTCCAAGTTCAGAACTAGAGAAGAAGAGGGAATAGCCAAAAGACTAGTTCCCTTGGGTTGCGCCAGAGCAACATGGTATGCAAACTGCGCCTGGGCAGCAGGGTGCTTAGGTTACGCCATAGCAACATGGGCTACTGGGTGCGCCTTGGCTGCAAGGTGAATAGGTTGTGCCTTGGCAGCAGGTTGCATAGACTACACCTTGACAACAAGCTGAGTAGACTGTGCCTTAGCCTGCGCCTTGACAACAGAATGAATAGGTTACGCCTTGGCAGTAGAGCGGCGGACTACGCCTTGGCAGCAGAGGGAGTAGGTTGCACGCGGGCAACAGAAGCAGTGGACTGATCCTTGGCAGCAAAGTAAGTAGATTGTGCCTTGGCAAGAGAGTGACTGGGTTGCGCACGGGCAACAGAAGTAGGCTGCGCTTGGGCTATAGAGGCGGATTGCGCCTTGACCTCTGAGTGCTCAGGTTGCGCCTGGGGAACAACAACTTTGGAAGACTTAGGAGTCCACACAGTTCTGTACTTGGTGATAGCCACAGTGTGCCTATTGCTCTTGGTGTTGATCATATTCTCATAGGCTGTCTGGTTGACTTGAACAACCAGAGTCTTCTGCATCTTGCCGATTGATGCAGTATCACATTAATTTGTCACATTCTCGTCGAAGGAGAAAGTCGTCCCCAGTAGAGTCGCCATTTTGTTTGCAAAATAAAAAGTATATAACAAACTTTAAAAAGAATCGTACAAAATACAATAAACTCTGGAGAAGTACAACTTTAAGAATCTGATCAGAAGACGATCACTTTATCCCTTGGACTATATGAAATTGAAGACTAGAGCCTCTGAAGAATGCAACAGCAATTTTGCAAGAATTCTTGATCTCTGTGATGCCTTGAGAATGATTGGAAACTCTATTTATAGAGTTCTGGAAATAACTAATTTAGCAGTTATTCTGATGTGCACGAGGTTGAACTGCGCCACTTTGGGTTGCACCAACCTTAAGTTGCGCCAACTTCTATTTAGTTACACAAATGTGTACTAACTGTATTTAGACACATGGTATCATATGATTGAGATGCACATGGTCGTACAGAGTAGTGGACACGTTTTGAGAGATTAGTGGCATGTGCGCCACGTCATCTTACTTTAGAACGTAAGTTATCTCAATTTTATCAGGTTGTGCGAGCTTCAGTCAACGAGTCAAACTGTGCTTGATTAGATTGCGCTTAGGCGCAACTCAGTAAATAGGCATGTGGCATCATTTGGGTTACGTGTCAATCTGCGAGGAGAGTTTGATCGGGTTGCGCCTAAGCGTAACACAGAGTGCGCGGAACAGCTGTCAATCAAATCGTCTCGAGCGCTACGCTTTACAGAATTTGAAGATATTTTCTTCGTTTAACGTACTGTCAGTTGTCAGTGCTGTCGGTTAATAATGGCAATTATTGTCAGGCGCCACGTAGACTTTGGTGCAATGTGATTGAACGTAGTCTGATATTTGGCACAACCTAATCAGTGGCACAGTTTTGATCTCTGAGCTTCATAACAGTGGCATGGCTTGATTTTTGGGGCGCAACTTGATTGCTGAGTAGTAAAAACATGGCGCCACTTGATTTTTAGGCTCTACAACAAGCTTCAGGCCCTCTAGAAGAATGATCTCACCTCGTTGATAGAAAAGAAATAGTGCAGGCTGATGGCTAAAGTCGCTGAAGCCAAATCAACTTATTCATCCAACCGAACCATCTTAGAGCTTGACTTGGTCGAAGCCAGCACTAAGGAGCATGAACTTTAGTGGTTATGGAGACCCAAGTCATCCTGCAGGAGATCTTGGGTGAGCACGTGGCAGAGATTGATGATAAGATTCGTTTGCTGCAGGAACGACGGACCCAACTCATGGCTGATTCTCGGCAGGCTGTAGCTAAGAAGGCTGTCCTTAGCCATAAGGCGACGGAGAAAACTCGGCAAGTGGCTAGCCTGACCAAAAAAAGGCAAAACTGGATGCCAAACATATAGACTTTGTCGCCTACTTAGACGAGGTAGTGGTGTACCGCGAGGCTGAACGTCGGGCTTTGGCGAGTGTTCAGTCCCGGGCAGAAGCTCTAAAGCGCCGTATCGACGAGTTGTGTGCTCGCGCTGAACTTTCCTTTTTTGCTCCATTAATTGTCTTTTTTTCTTTTCAAAATGTAGTCCTTTCTTCCTTTTTTATAAAGAAATAAAGACTTTTATTCGCTTTTTCTTGTTGAGAACTCGTATGAAAATTTTGTGGACTTAGCATCTTCAACGCACCTTGTGTCACTCCCACATTCTAGTTTGAGGATATTTTTATCATTTTGAATTTAATATATTTATTGGAATGGTGTGATTTTAATATTATTTAATTAGTTGCCAAGTGTTGTGATTAGCCCTAACCTAGATTGGGCCTGACCTAGATTAGTCATAGCTAGTCTTAGTTAGCCATGGTTAGTATTAGTTAGTTATGATTAATTTTGGTTAAGTCATGATTAGTTAGAGCTAACTAGGCTGCAACTTAGACTAGTGTGTAAACCTAGATTTAGACCCTTGATTTGACTAGATGATAGGAGAGCCATTGATTTGTTTTCCCAAAACCCTAACCCTAGAAGTATGGGCCGGCCTAGGGATCCACACCCACCCCCGATTTAATGCCTTTCAAATTTTTTTGCCTCTTTTGTTCATTCCTCCATTTTTTTAAGAGCAAGGTTTGTTCTTCCTTGAATTTCTTCTATTTTGATCAATACTCATCTATTTTCATTCAAACTTCTTGCATTATAACCTAATTTCTGTTCTCCTACTGTTGGTGGAGGTTAACTTCAATTTTGGGCTCTATTGGGGCTTTGAGCTAGCTAGGAAGGATCTCCATTATTGAGCTTTCTTGAGGAGGAGCACCACATAGGTAACTTCCTATTCAACTATTAGATTTTCGATTTCTTGGCATATTTGCATAGCCCTAGGTGTCCTCTAACTGTAGGAATAGGTTTCGTGTGGTGTCGTGTCCTTTACGTATCCGTATCGGACACGTATCAGCCTAGGTTTAGTAGTGTTCGATGAAATGCCACAGTAGGCATTTCGACTCTGTTTTCGAAATGTTTTGAATAGGAAATTAGATTTTTGTGTGGCTTATCACTTTCTACATGACTGAACACGGATCGATTCTAGTTCGTGTCGTATTGGACTCGTGGACACGCCCCGCGCGTGTGCGGCTGGACTATCCTGCTACTCGCGTGTCCGTGCGGCTGATTCAGGGTACGTGGACACGTGTCCTTAGACACAGAGCTTGGGGCAATGTCTGCCACGACACTCCCAAAGTCTCGTGTCCAATGGATTCGTGTCGAGAGTGCTAGGACTCGTGCACTGGTCGTACGGTCTGTGTCAGTCGTGTGTGCTGTATTTATGAGTTCTTGGACACATTCGTGTCCTGTTTTTGGACACGATATTACATGTATGACATGTACACGTGTTCGACACTAACTACCAACCATTAGCATGACTTATTAACTGCTATTTCAATGTCGAAATGGGAATTTCCCATTATACTGATACTGTCAAGTATCAGTGAATGTATACACTGTTTTCTCCATTTCGAATTACTTTTAAATGTTGTTATCCTGTAATTAAGTGTGGTTTAGTTGCTATTACAATTAGATAACATGTTAAGGTTTGTAAAGATTCATTTTTGTGATGAATTGATGAAGTTGTGTTTGAAATTACATGTGGGATTGGGTCTCAAATAACTGAAATCTGTCAATGAGTTCCTGAGATTCGAATGGGTTTGTTTATGATTAATGGTGTTATGATACAACCTGGGTTTTAACCATGTGCTGAAGATTTAGTTTTCATATTCATTTTCGAATTGGCCGCTTAATTGGGATTTGCAATGACTGATACACTGTTTGTGGACTGATACACTGTTCTTGAATTGCCTGAGATTTAAACATGTTCATTCACTTATACACTGAATTGTTCCACACAGGGAAGGACTAACTGTTAGACACACACACAAAAGAATCTGGATTTGAGAATTGGCATCAGTTTACTCACATAAACTGTCACTTGATGAACCTGAGAATTTAGCATTCAATGTAATTCCCTGTTAATTTTTGAGAAACCACATTACATGATTCACTCAAAAACTGGAATGGGTTTATTGCTAACCATTACACACACACTTTGAAATACATAGCTAACCTATTACACAATTGCACATTTATGATAAACCCAAATCTAAGAACCATATGAAATGTTATACTGTCAGCCTGGGACTTGTTTCAAATTACAGAGACAGATACACACAAACCTGAGTTCCTGAGATTTAACCTACCTATTCCTATCACATGTTTAGATGACACACACACATAGGAATTAACCTCACACACACTGTCATATATGCTCTCATGTACACAGACACACACACCTACACTAATCTGAAAAACTAAAATTGAACTGGATTGTATACAATGTACACACTGTTTTCCTATATTCCTGTCACTTGTTGGAAATCTGGGAATGTTCCCACATTTCTGTTAAACCTGAGAATGGGTTTACACACACACACACCCAGTTAAGCTTTCCACTGTCCTGAAAGGACTGAATTGTGGTTTATTTCCCTATGTCTAAAACTGAATGTTATTGAACTGTCTTGAAATAACTCCGAGATTGTATACACATATACTACATACTCACCCACACGTTTTCATGTACACCCACATACATTTCCCTCTCTATACCTCTATCTATGTTCACATGATACCCATAAACTAAACCTGAGATTGAATACTGTTTTCACAAATGTGCACACTTTTTTCAGCTCACCTATACACACACACATGCCTATGTTAGACACACATTGGTATGTACATGCCTACTCTATGACACACACATTCACATGCTCTTCCCTATCTAACTCTCCATGTGTATATATAAATAATATATATAACTAATATAGTATTGTAATACAATATAGGTGTTACCTATATGTATAGTGTGTATATGAATATATGGATTATATGTGTATTGCCTATAATAGACTATGGCATATAATCTAGATAACATAGCCTATGGTATCCTTGTGTTGTCTTGTGTATATGAAATATACACATGTGTAGAGTCAAATAGACTAGTGTATGGTATATACTTTCTAGGGTAGATTGGTTAGGCCTAGTGAGACTTGATTGGGTCTAGGTTGACCTATTTGACCTAACTTTGACTTTTTAGTTGACTGAAGTTGACCAGGGTTGACTTTGGTCTAGGATTGACCTAATATCATGTAGACTGCATCATAGTAGCTTACTTCATTAGCTGGACATGTTGTGACTTGTACTGTTCTGATTAGGAGCCAGAAACCACTCCTCAGGCAGTATTTCATTTAGACGTTCAGGATATCAGGCAAGTACATTCTCTGACCGTTTTATACTTGCTAGGAGTATTTTCTTGCTCTAGATTATTTTACTTGATGCTGACATGATGGAAATACGGATTAGTACTATATGGATCTTTTTATACGATGTTATCCCCCTCGGGAGCATCAGATACATCATGTCATGTGCGTTTCACTTTCATTATGTATTCTTGTGCTTTCACCATTCATGTGCACTCTCGTTATTCATGTACTCTCATAATCACGGAGCCCCCATGTTTATATTCATGTACACCCATTTATGGGCCCCATGTGAATTTCATGTGCAATAACATAACTTGAACGGATCCTTGTGTATTGATTAGGGTACGGAGGAGTATAAATGGTCATGTAGACAATTTCCAAAGTAGTATAGTCATGTGCAAACTCTCATGTTTATTATCAAGTCGTTCACATGTCTAGCTTATACTCTAAATCACTAGTTCACTGTAGCTCTTTACTTATAGTAGATATTTCATTACAGTCTTCTCTTTTACTTCATGTATATTCTTCAGTGTTTCATGTATCTTACTCTATTGCCTCTATTTTATTTCTGTCATGATATGAACTGCGTGAGATGTACTGTGCTCGCTCCAGTCCCGACTGGACCTGTTAAAATATTACAGATGACTTCAAGGAGCTATGTCCCACCTATTACGGAGCAGGCTTAGACGACACACTTGAGCTGGACCCTCAGGAGGACCCAGCACTTGCTGATGACACTACCCCTATAGACTAGGCTAGTTAGCTAGGCTAGTTCTATTTATTTTCATGTTATGATACACTTGTATATATTGGAGTTGTACTATGGATTTGTGGAGATGTTTATCTTAGATTTCAGCTATCCCTCTATCTTGTATTTATCATCTGTGGATTCTGTGTTTCATCTATTCTATCGTATCATACTTCTTCCTTAGTTGTGATTGAGTCGTACTTATTTATGTCACCTCCATTCGGAGTGTATAAACTGTCCAGGTACCTTATAACTGTTAGATGTATGTGACCTATGACAGCGTTCTACCGCCGATACTGCGACGTAGGCTGGACGTACCTACGTCTCGTGCCCTTACTTTAGGGTGCATGTCGTGACACGTTTTTAGTGGTGGCCCATGCAGGTCCAGTTTACGTAGTGGTATTCGAACTAGAGTATCACTACAGCCTGCAGTAGGATTATGATATATTTTGAAGGTACTCAATCACATTAGAAAAAACTCTTAATCAGATTTCTGTTACCTAAAATTGCTGCATTATTGTCTTTCCTTGAAAATAAACCGTTCTCCCTTGATGTTATCGCTTCATTCTCAGTGATTGTCCTCTCGTTTGATCTGTCTTCATGATGGTTATGGAGACGCAATCTCATCGTCTCGATCAGGAAGACACCATTGATGGGTCTGCCACTCCTCGTCCTGATCAGCAGGGCCCCGAGACTGCAGCTCCTGTTATACTAGCTCAGGCTGGGATAACTGTAGCTTATGGGAGTGCACCTCTTCCTACTCCGAGACTTTCCCCAGTCATCCCGAACGTTCTTCAGCAGCAGTCGCCATCAGGACCAGAGGACGTGGCGCGGTTGTTCTTCTTCTTCCAGCAGATAGTGGAACCTCAGCGGCAACAGTTGTTCAAGAGGGGACATGACATTCATGGAGTTAGCAGCAGTAGAGGTCAGGCTAAGAGGCCTCACATACAGATTCAGCATCAGTATCAGCAGGGGCCTGTTCAGCAACACCTTCAGGGTCAGGGACGTACATATTTCTACCAGGCATCCAGACAGCAGCAGGACGCTAGGTGCAACTTCTGCAATAAGGTAGGCCATGTGTGGAACGACTGCAGGATGAGGCTTGGCAGGTGTTTACTTTGTGGTTCAACGGAGCATCGTGTAGGAGCGTAAAAAGTGCTTCATAGGAATGAGTCAAAGATAAGGATCATTCCATTCAAATCGAGCCACTTTACGCCAAGGAGCAGCTAATCACTTTACGCTCGAAGCAGGCTAATCATTTTATGCCCGGGTCAAAGCTAAGGATTTTACGCCCAAAGACAGGCTAGCCACTTTTACGCTGGACAAAGCTGTCAAGTCTTGCATTTAATGCAAAGTCTGACATGAAGATTTAATGATGGCATATATCACAGAAATCAAAGGGATTTGTTTTACACAGAGGCCCATTTGTCGTTTAGTATATGGACTGAGCCACTTTACGCTCATAATATGGCTTCTTTTACGCACGGAGACTATACGAGCTTTTACGCTCAACGGTTGACGTGTGCGTAAAGTTTATTTGGGCTACTTTTACGCTCAAGGTTATTTAACAACCACTTTACGCGGAAAGTCTATATCAGGGCTATTGTACGCCTAGTCTGCTACTTTACGCTCAGGGTATATTTGAGTTGTCTTACGCCCTATTCCAATTTAGAACGTGGTTTGCCTACATGGCTTTCATGCCACACATCTCGAAGAACATGTGTACGTGCATCCTATTCTTATTGAAATGATGTGACACGTGTCAACGTATGCTGAGGATGACTTTGATCATGGGTGGCAGTTGTCAGCGTAAAGACGGAACTTTTGCTGAGTTTTTACGCACAAGAAGCCAAGTCTATAAATAGACTAATTTTTCTCATATAGAAAAAGACAGAGAGAAAGGAGAGAATACATAGAGATCAGAGCCCAGAGACTTTGATTTTTCGGAGCATTCTTCTTCAACTTTTCTTCCAGAACAGAGTGAAGCAAAGCAGGAAAGCATTCGGCCTCGCCATCAGTGCCCAAGTGCGTCGATACCTTTCTGGTGACTTAGTTCTTCCAATTGTTCATCTTCTAGCAGTGATCTTCATCATCATCGTATGGTCCAAGGAACAAAGTGATTATTTACAGATCAGACTTCCATAGCAATATTTCCAGAATCAAATTTGTACTTCGTATACTTTTTCTCGTTTTATTTCAAAATTCGACTTCCAGGCATTTTGTTAAGTGAAATAAAAATGGCGACTCTGCTGGGGACGACCTTCTCCTCTGACGAGGAGGCAATTGTTCAATACGATGATGTGTCGATTGGATCGACAAAGAAGACTCTGGTTGTACACTTCGACCAGACTGCTTATGAAGAAATGCTCCAAACTGGGGGTGGTTCTCGCCGCTCCAATGTTCAAAAATCTCGCAAAGCACGAAAAGTTTGGATTCCTAAATCCAAAATAGCTTCTGATCTCTCTGTTGCTTCTGAGGGCAAGAAAATTCTTCCCACTCCTGTCGTAAGGGCTCCCGTTCGTAACGAGGCAGTCCTTACTTCAGCGTTGCACTCTAAGTGTGGCAAGTTATCTCCCGTCTGTGACGGTGAAGATAATCAGGTTTTACGCCCAGCGGGTAAAAACCAAATTTTACGCTCAGTGCATAAGAACGAGTCTCTCATTTGTAATGAGGCAGACTCTAATGCTTGTGCTTCGAAGTGTAAAAATAAGTCTCCCGTCTGTGACATGGTAGACACACAAAAATTATGCTCTTTTCGTAAAGGAAAGTCTCCCGTCTGTGACGTGGTAGATAATTAATTTTTACGCTCTACGCGTAAAGGTAAGTCTCCTGTCTGTGACAGTGTAGATAAAATTTGCAATGATGTTTTTACATCTAATATGAATGTACCTAAATGCATACAGCATAAAAATGTTGTTGGTAAAGCTTCAGTTCTACACCAACAGCCTTCTTATACTGCTCTACGCAAAGTACCAAACCTACAAATCACACGCAATGAAAATGGAGTTCTTCGTGCTCAAAAATCTCAAGATTTGCGTACACAACTCCAAACGCATAGAAATGTACAGTTTGGTTCTGCGAATGCAGCCAGTAATCTTCTTTATACACAAGGGACTAAACATTTTGCTACCCCAAATGTAATAAAGAAGACTACTCCTTCTACTCCTTCTGATTTACGTGAATTGCTAATACAAAAGCGTAAAAATAGACAATCTCCTGTGATGCTCCCCCAAGAAAATCATCACTGTGAGTCTCACTAGATTGTGATCAAATGTTGTTGCTCAGCTTCCAGACGGTCAGTTTTTGATCGATTGAATTTTAATGCACCCCAACAATAAACTGATGAGTTATCATATGCGTCAGTCAACATGGCATCTCACACCAACAGAGGACGACGTCCTAGACGGAACACGTCCCAAACCCCAGGTCAACAACAATTCAACAGACTTCCTGATTCTTTTGAAGGAGTATATCAGAATACTCGATCAAGAAGATAAAGACAATTGCAGACTTCTGATTCTGAAGCTGGGGGTACTCAATCTCTTGAGTCCGAAACTGATAGTGTTGATTCATACTTCTATACTAATCCTTCTGTATCTTCAAGAGAAGTTGAATTCTACGCTATTGGAGACGAAACAGAGACGTCATCTGTTAATACAGAACAACGTTTCACTACTGTTGAGCAATTATTGAAAGACATGCTTAACATGATGCAAAGCATGCACCAGATAATAACCGCTCAACAAACTGCTCAACCAGCAATTGTAACACCGGTTCAGGCAGCAGCACCAACTCAAGATAGCCAAGGGGTTGATATACCTTTGAATATCCAAGAGCCTGCTGTTAACCAAAATTCTGCATCTCCAGATCCCATCATTCCAGAAGATGTACCATCTCCGGTGGGGATTACGGTACAACCAACAACTTTTCAATCAAATGTGCTTTCACAAACCAGTGAAGCCATTCAAGCAGTACGTGAGCTCAAGGCACAGTTTGAAGTTTTGAAGCAAAAGGATCAACTCCAGAGGTTAGGGATTAAGCAACCTTATCCTCCGCATTGGAATGATGTACCGTTTCTATCGAAATTCAAGCCACAATCCATGGTATTATTTGATGGAAAGGCTTCTCCTAGTCAGTATACTAATTACTTTGATATTATGACTGTACATTTGCAAAAAATGATGCTCTTCTCACTAGAGTATTCATTGGATGCTTGACGGGTTCAGCTTACGACTGGTATCGTAGTTTACCTGACAATTGTATTTCATCTTTTGACAAATTTAAGGCAATGTTTCTCTCCCGTTTCTATGAAGGAGGTATGGACATGAACATGTCCTCCTTAATAGAAATTAAACAAAAGGAGAAAGAAGATACTCGGACGTTCATTGAACGTTTTCGACAGAAAACTTTAAAGATGCCCCCTGGTATGCAAGATTCAGCACTGATTGATACATGTAAGATGAATCTGCGACCATCTATCGCTGTCTTCACGGGTTCCCAATTCACAGATTGGGCTTCGTTTATCATAGCAGCAGTTTCTGCCAAGACCAATGGTAGGTTGGCTCGTGAACATGGGATGATTTTTGTCTCTGAGGATAAAGGAAAGAAAAGTAATCTTGGTAATAATTCCGGCAATCGTAATATGAAAGGAAAAGACACTCTTATGGTCAATCTTTCCAAGAATAAAACGATGCCGAATAATCAAGAATCTTCCAGGTCAAAAGAAGAATACTCTTTTGACGAAAGTGATATCCCAGGGATATTCCAATGTCTGGTGAAGAGTGGAAAACTGCAGATTCCAGAGCCAAAGAGGCCCAATGAGGTGAATCTGACTGACAATCCCAAATATTGTATCTATCATAGATACATTAATCATCCTACCAGTGCTTGCTATGTTTTGAAGAAGAAAATCCAAGAGCTGATAAATGGTGGCGCCATTGCTTTAACCAATGATGACCATACGGTTACAACCAATATAGTTTCTCTTCAATTTGGAGATTTTCCTCCACAATAAGTACCAGATGGAATTGTCCCAATTCCGAAGGCGACGATGAAGATTTTGAATATCCCGCCTGCCAGGAAGGAAAATGAAGGATTGTTGCCTCTTACATTAAAGAATGGCGAGATTATGTGGGTACATCCTGACTTAATACCTGAAATGGAAGATGAAGGTAAAACTTCAAAATCCAAGAAAGATAAGAAAGTCAAAACCTGCAACATGATTTCTCATGTTATTCCAGATCCTGATGATTTAGATTATCTATGGGACGGTATTCCTTTGGAAGATAGACTGAGAGGATTGAACATATGTCCTCCAAGTCTGGCTCCTCCTGCCAAGCTCAAGCTTACTCATCAGCAGTGGCTCACCATGAATAGTGTTCCCTTATACAGGGCACAACAAGTCTTTGCTGCTTATGAAAAGGCTCCTATAGGGATTTTTCCTCGTATTCCGAATCCTTTTCCTCTCGTAGCCGCAGAGACAGTTATTCCTCATTCTCCTGTAGTTACAGGGATTTCTTCTTCTTCCTCTATGGAACCACCTGTTGAAAGTCCACTGCCTACTCACTTGTACAGTCAACAATCTATCCTTCTCATGAAAAAGATGGGTTATGATTTTCAAAAGACAGAAGGTTTGAATTATGATAAAGAGATACGACTTCCTTTACAAATTCAAAATCAAAAATCCACTGTTGGATTGGGTTCTAAGGTTCCTCATAGCAATCCTCACAAGAAGAAGGCTAAGGAAAGGAAGATTAAATCCTGCAATATGGTACTTCCTTCTTCTGAGTCTGAAGAAGAAACTTTTGCTGGTACAAGATCTGGAAAATAGTACCACAAAGATTATGAGGGATCCTCCAAGGAAGCTGAGAATGTTGAAACACCATCAACTCAACCGTCTCTTGCTCCTGCTATGGTTGAAAAGGGAAAACAGAAAGCGGTACGCTTCGATGTCCCGTTGAAGTCTACTTCCAGTCAGGGGGTGGCGATGAAACCCTATAAATTTGATATTTTAGCCCAGTTAGCTAATACTCCGGCTAGATTATCTATTTTCGAGTTGCTTCGCCTTTCTAGAGAAAGTCGTGAAACTTTGAGTGAAGCTTTGCTACAAGCTGACTCCTGCTTAGCTCAACTCAAGACTCCTGACAATATACCAGTATCATGCCCGCAATGTCATAGTGTGATGTAAGCAATTCCCAACATTATCTTCACACAAGAGGATACACTGTTGAAACATAACAAGCATGATAGGCCTTTGTGTTACACTGGGTATATCGAATCCATTGAAGTTGACAGAATTTACATTGATCCTGGGTCTTCCATTAGCATAATTCTTCAAAGTATGCTAAGACCATTGAGGATTCCTACTAGTGATCTGACTTACACTAGTACCACAATAGTTGGTT
The DNA here is from genome assembly GCA_029216955.1 of Iris pallida. NCBI lineage: Eukaryota > Viridiplantae > Streptophyta > Magnoliopsida > Asparagales > Iridaceae > Iris > Iris pallida. The sequence goes on along the minus strand of JANAVB010006529.1, from coordinate 20,915 downwards.
TCAACTCTGGAAAGTGTAAACCACTGGGGAAGATTCGTCTGAAGATTCAGATTGGTGATCTTCGAACTATGGCAACATTTTATGTTATTAACTCAGACGTATCCTATAATATTCTTCTTGGAAGACCATGGTTACATAAGCATAACATCGTGCCTTCGACTCTTCGCCAATGTTTCAAGTATGTAGATCTCCAACGGGTTGTGAAGACTGAGTTTGCTGATATCAATCCTTTCAAAGGTGTTGAAGCCTATTTTTCCGACTCAAGGCTTTACAAATAAGAGCATATGAAAGAGATATCAGATTTGGCTGAAGATCAATCATCTGCTAAAGATCAGTCTATTAACGAAGATCCGCCAGAAGAGCAACCTTTGAATATCAAAGTCAAAGGGCGAATCCAACCCCAATCTGTCAACAATCAACCTTTGATGATCAAGGTCAAAGGAAGAACTCAAGCTTCATATGAGGAATCAGTAAATGTTCCTGTTAAAAGTCAAGTTCAACCTCTTGTGATCAAAGTCAAAGGGCGTACATTTCGTACGAATAATCCAGAACCTCCTCTGATTGTCAATCTTGGCAAATCTATGCAGAAAATGGATGATAATCCACTAGTGATTAATCCGAAGCGTAGCAGTCAAATTGTAAATGATGTAAATATTGATCATTTTGTACTTTTTGATATCAATGATGATTTTCTTTTCGAGTATATGGCTGTCAAGTTTATTGAAAGAATGACTTTATCTTCTGATAATCAAAGTCATCAATTCAAAGACGACATAGACACAGAGGAAACCTTATACATTGACAATAAGGAAAAAAAATTTCCTCCTCATGTCGATGTCGGACCTTATGCTCAAAGGTTTCTAACATCTTTTCCCTATCTTCTTCCTGTAGCCGCTTCATCGCAAGCTTGTGTAACTTATAGACGTCACAAAGAATCTTATTTCGTGGTTCCGTCTGATAAGAAAAATAACCGCTAAATTTTGTTTGGCCTGGCTAAAAATATCCCTGTTGCTCAGACAGATAATTTGAGAGATAAAGATAAAGGAAGAATCCGAATTGACAGATATAGTCAACAATCTCTCAAAATTATCTAGAATATGGGATTGATTTAAAGACTATGCAAGGTCTCAATCAAGGTAAAGGTAGACGACTACCATTATGTGGTGATCCATTTTACTAGAAAACTCATCATGGATTGGGATATGATCCGTCCCATATGTTTAATGACGATATACAAGAAGAATTCTCTTCTAGCCCTTCACAATCATCAGATTCAGAAGAAGTCCAATTCATTGAATCCGATATTTCTCACTCCTTGTGTGTTAAAGAGACTATGATGATGAATCTGAGCAAATATTTCCAGCTTACGTGGTTCAAATTGATGATGAATTCGAGCCATTTGAGAATGATCCTTGGGCTCAACAGATGGACACTCAATGGAAACTTCGTTTCGAACAACGACAACCACCTACAGAGGATAAGATTGTCCAGATTGATGTTGGAGATGGAACTATGCCCAAACCAATATTCATCAGTAAGAATCTTTCTGAAGATGAAAAGGAAGAATTGATAAAACTAATCAAAGAATATATTGATATTTTTGCATAGAGTTATGAGGATATGCCAGGTTTAGATCCCAAAGTTGCTACTCATAAACTCAATATTCTTCCTAATGCTAAGCCTGTAAAACAACAACAACGGCATTTTCGGCCAGACATGATGGATGCAATTGAAGCAGAAGTCAAAAAGTTGATCACGTGTGGTTTTGTTCGTGAAGAACAACACCCCGATTGGGTTGCCAACATTGTTCCTGTTATAAAGAAGAACGGAAAAGTCTGAGTTTGCATAGATTTTCGAGATCTTAATACAGCTTGTCCAAAAGACGAATTTCCACTTCCAATTACTGATGTCATGATAGACAATACATGTGGTTTTGAACGCATGTCTTTCATGGATGGATTCTCAGGATATAATCAAATTAAGATGCATCCAGAAGATAAGAAGCATACCGCTTTTCGTACACCCCTTGGGGTTTACTGCTATACGGTGATGCCGTTTGGTCTTAAAAATGCCGGTGCCACATATCAACGGGCCATGAGCAATATCTTTCAAGAACATCTACGGAATACAGTAGAATGTTATGTAGATGACATTGCTGTTAAGAGTCGGTCAAAAGATGATCACATTCAAGACTTGAAGACAGTATTTGAATTGATGCGCCAACATCAATTGAAAATGAACCCTACTAAGTCTTTCTTAGGGGTTTCCAGTGGCAAGTTTTTAGGATTTGTCATTACTTCTCAAGGTATCCATATTGATCCAGATAAGGTTAAAGTAATCCTTGAAATGCGTCCTCCACGCAATTTAAAAGAACTTCGTGGCTTCCAAGGTCGTATTGCATATATCAGGAGGTTTATATCCAATCTCTCTGGAAGATGCCAGCCTTTCTCCCGTCTATTGAAGAAGGGTGTATCATTTGTTTGGGATGAAGCATGTCAGAAAGCCTTCAATGACATCAAACAATATCTTACAAATCCACCTGTTTTGGTACCTCCAGTGATAGGAAGACCATTTTTGCTATATGTTCGAGCTTTAGATCATTCACTTGGTGCTCTTCTTGCACAAAAAAGTGATATAGGGCATGAACAAGCGATTTATTATCTTAGCCGAATAATGGTCGGAGCAGAGCACAGGTATACTCCTGTAGAAAAGGAATGTCTGGCCTTGGTTTTTGCTGTCCAAAAGATAAGACATTTTGTGACAGGACAGACTATCCATGTCATCTCCAGAATAATCCCCATTCGGGTATTGATGAGAAAGCCAAGCATTCTTAACTTTAGGTTAGCTACCTGGGCGATGCTACTCACTCCTTATGACATGGTTTATATACCTCAAAAATCAGTGAAGGGTCAAGCATTAGCTGATTTCTTAGCTGCTCATCCTATACCGGAAACATCAAAGTTATATGAGAACATTCCAGATGAAGTTCTAGATTGCAATATGACTTTGAGAAATGACATTTGGCAATTATATTTTGACGGAACATTACGGGTTGGACCTAAAGGTAATATTGTCTCTGGGGTAGGAATCGTCTTGGTTTCTCCTAACAAAATGGTCATATACCGTGCCTATTCTCTCAATGAACCATGCTCCAATAATGTAGCAGAATACAATGCTCTATTGATTGGTCTCCAAGTCATAAAACAATTGGATATTGAATTCCTGGAAGCCTATAGAGACTTTCAGCTGATTGTTAATCAAGTTAGAGGGACTTATGAAGTCAGAAACCCTGATCTCATCCCTTATCATCAAGTAGTAGTCGAATTGGTCCTTTCATTCAAAGGATTCTTCTTTGAATTCATACCATGTTCTCAGAATATGGAGGCTGATGCTCTTGCTAGCCTAGCTGCAGATTTGGCTGTTCCAATCTGAAGGCAGAATACAATTACTTTGTTGGACCGAGATTTATTCTGTGTCAAGAATAATTTATGTATTGAACAGAGTTGTACTACAGAATCAAGCTCTCAGCAAAGGGATTGGAGAACTCTATTTATTGATTACGCGGTTCATAGGATTTTACCTGAAAATCCAAAAGAAGCTGCGTCAATTAAAAGACGATCATTTCGATTCTATTATGATTCATCTTTACATATGTTATATCGTCGCTCATATGATGGACTCTTGCTGCGCTGTCTCTCAGAAAGTGAAGCTAAACTGATACTCCGTGAGGCTCATGATGGTGTCTGTGGTGCTCATCAACCAGGTCCGAAATTACAGGATCGCATTCAAAGGATGGGATACTATTGGCCTTCCATGATAGCAGATGCTGTGGATTACGCCAGAAGGTGTAAAGCATGTCAGATTCATGCCAATTTTATTCACCAACCTTCTGAATTTCTATATCCTACAGCAGCTTCTTGGCCCTTCGAAGCTTGGGGTATGGATGTCATTGGTCCTATTAACCCTCCTTCTGTTAAAGGACATCGGTTCATATTAGCTATAATCGATTACTTTTCTAAGTGGGCAGAAGCAGTTCCCCTTGCTGAAGTAAAAACATTTAATGTGATCAACTTTATCAAACATCATGTCATTTATCACTTCGGGATTCCTCGACGGATAATTCATGACAATGGTCCACAATATACCAGTCAGGCATTTTATCGGTTCTGTGATAAGAATCAAATTCAAAATTTGGCTTCTTTGGCCTATAATCCAGCTGCTAATGGTTTAGCTGAAGCTTTCAACAAGACGATCATTAAACTTCTCAAAAAGTTTGTCTCTTCTAATAAACGTGATTGGAATGAGAAACTTGGAGAATGTTTATGGGCTTATCGAACAACAGTCCGGACTCCTACTAGTTTTACACCATTTTCATTGGTTTACGGATGTGAGGCTGTTCTTCCCTTGGAAATCCAGATTCCATCTCTTCGAATAGCTATTGCTAATGAGCTAACTATAGATAACAATGATCGCTTACGACTCCAAGAACTTGAAGGATTAGACAAGAAGCGTCTTCAAGCACAACAGCATATTGAACTTTATCAAGCCCGTATATCTCGAACTTTCAACCGTAAAATTAAAGAGAGGGTATTCAAGATTGGCGAATTAGTTTTAGCCGTTCGAAGACCGATGATTATGACTCACAAAAGCAAAGGGAAATTCCAAGCGAAATGGAAAGGTCCTTATGTAATTGAGACCGTGTTTTCTAATGGTGCCTATCGGTTATCAAAACCTAATGGAGATCTACTCATGATGCCGATCAATGGCAAATTTCTTAAGAAGTACTATGTATAAAAAAAAAGTGAGACAGAATGAAAATAAAATTTCTTTATTTTTTTGCTCTGAATAACGGATTAAGGACGAAGACCACTGCCTTCCTTATTGAATACATAGTCAGCCAATGCATAGAAAGCATCGTTGCTTGAGTTCATGAAAAACTTGCAGGCAGACATCCTCAGCGCTTCTTCTTCAGGAGTTTTTCCTAGCTCTACTAAGAAAGCAAGGATGTCTTGTGGTGGCTTGGGAGTAGAAGAGCTTTCGCCTACTTCGGTTAGGCCTGTCACAATTGGCTCAACAGGGCACGTCTCAATAATGTTCTCAACTTTCTTGGAGACTTCATTCTTTTGCTGCATATCTTTGGAAGACATTTTCAATAGAGGAGTGGAAATAAGAATGAAAAGTTCCAAGAATTTCTCACTTATTTAATAGGAGAGATCTGTTGATGAATTGGTCTTTGAAAACAACCTTTCATTCCCGAAAAGGTCTGTCCGTTCATTTTATCAGGTTCATCCATTTTGAAAATTGAATCAATATTTTCTTTTCCCGAGAAGTTATGTTGGTTCATTCATCCGTTAATGTGGACATATATCCTTAATGACATCTGTCCTCTTAATTCCCAGCTATCAATGTTTGGTTAAGCTGATTACTCACGTCTTTTCGGAAAGAGATTTTGATCTTCTATCTTACATGTTGGTATAAAAAATTGGATTTATTATTTATCACGTTCTTATAAACCTCTGAATAAATATTAAATCTGCTTGCTTTTCTTATCTATCAAATCCATTTGACCTCTGCATAGATATTAATCTACTTTTTTCTTTGAGTTCTTACATTCTGTCATGTCCATAATACCTCTGATAGTATTGTATACTCTAAACAAAAAACAAGACTTTATTATCTATCATGTCTATACTACTTTTGGATAGATACAAATCATTGTGCATAGAAGACTTGTCATTTCCATTCTCATTTCATCATAAAAGTCTATTACATTTTTTAGACTTTCTTACAAATCATAATGGAAATCTATTACAATCTTGGATTTTCATTCTATACAACAACGATGACCTAATCGAGATCTATTTCTTCTTTGGATCTTCTTCATCGGATTCGTTGTTGGTGTCAAATCCTTACTGTCTGAGCCTCAATGGCGACCAGAACAGAAGGAATCAAACTCTGGTCTTCTCTCTCAGACGAGAGGAGAATCCCAGAGTATGGCAGCCCGAAGACGTGTTGCTGCCAATACAACTGGTGGAGGAGTGGCGGCCTCTCAAAGGAGATAGGAATGTATCCAGCATTGGGATACGATTCCTACTTCTGCCGTAAAAGGAACTCTACTACCCAATTTCTTGGGTTAGAGTTGACTCCACCATCCAACTCTCCGTGTATAAAGGCTCTTCCTATCAACAGAGGAAGACCCTTCTATCCCACGAAGAGTTCTGAGTTGTCTGATTTGCGCGTCAAAAGCGCATGAGCTCCCTGATGTTGATGTCAGAAGAACGCTCCTTGCAGCGTCAAAGTCGCCAATACCGATTCTGGAAAAGCTCTTCAGCCAAATTTCTGCAGAAAACAACAAAGAAGAAGTATTTTAGACAGAAATATCATCAGACGCGTATTAGATGCTTACGTATCTTGTTTTATCTTCAACAGGCAACAAGACTTTACGCTTGATGTTTTTTACGCCCGTGATTCATGAACATTCAATCAACAGGGCTCTCTATGCCAGTGTCTCATGTGTACCCTATTCAACAAGGCTTTTACGCTATTGTTTCATGTGCTCCTCATTTTCAACAAGGCTTTTTTATGCCAACGTTTTTTGGAGTCTATTATTCAACAAAGCTTTTTTACGCCCGTACATCTTTCCTATGAGATTCTACATCTATCAAGGGTTTACTCTCATGAGTATCTGTTTTTCAACAAAAAGATCAAAGACAGACAATGGTTTATGACCAAACTTACTATAAAGGCCAAATGGTTCGGCTCTGGTTGAATCAATATCTGGTGACCGAGTGTACGGAAGAACGACATCAGAAAGGATCGTCATTTGTTGAAGCGTGAATTCTTGCAAAGAAGCGGAAAGCTATCTCCAAAAAAATGACAATAAGAACGAGGATGTATAAAACATTCTCTAAACTCAGCTATTTATAAGGGTTGAGGAAACGGTTGGCATGAGTCTATTTCGGGAAAGATCCTATAGATAGGCGCTCGTGACCACAAAGCAGATGCCACGTGTTGTTTTGTTTCTCTTAAGAATAAACAACCATAAATGCAGTTAAAGAAGTGTTAAACAATTCTATCTACCAACAGATGAGATTAACATCAAAATTTTATTTATAAACAGGGGGAGTGGACCCCTACACATAAAAGAGTCGTAATACATGGAATATTATTTTTTCTCTCCTTCGTTGGGCTGACGAAGGGAGGCACCTAAGTCATGCATGTTGCGAATCCCGGAGCGATGCATCAAATTAAGAAACGCTTCTACGTCTTCTGATCCCTCATACGTAGTTGGAGGACCACCATCGATGCGACTGAAGACTGCCGGAGTTAGGCCAAAGCACCCTACAAAATTGCGTGCTCGCTCAAAATCAAGCCTGGAGCTAGAAGCCTCTTCATTGTTAATCTCTTTCTTTGGCGCCATGTCACTATGAAGATGAATGGCAAGAATGAAGAATTCCTCTTTATTTATACAATCAAATCAACTCTTCATATTCCTTATGGGAAACTGCTCATTATTAATGCAAACTCGGGGAGGTGAAAAGTCATTCGAAAGTTTCGAGAAGAAAATTCATTGTGACGGTTAAGTATTGACCGACATTATTTCTTGATTTTACGTCGACTGTTGGATATCCCCACTTTTACGCAGATGACTGTTGAGTATCCCGAATTTTACGCTGACTGGTCAAATCTCAACTTTTACGCTTCTGTTCAAAGTGTTTCAAATTTTGAAGATATTTGAAAACTTTGAAGGGGGTCTTGTAGGAGCGTAAAAAGTGCTTCATAGGAATGAGTCAAAGATAAGGATCATTCCATTCAAATCGAGCCACTTTACGCCAAGGAGCAGCTAATCACTTTACACCCGAAGCAGGCTAATCATTTTACGCCCGGGTCAAAGCTAAGGATTTTACGCCCAAAGACAGGCTAGCCACTTTTACGCTGGACAAAGCTGTCAAGTCTTACATTTAATGCAAAGTCTGACATGAAGATTTAATGATGGCATATATCACAAAAATCAAAGGGATTTATTTTACACAGAGGCCCATTTGTCGTTTAGTATATGGACTGAGCCACTTTATGCTCATAATATGGCTTCTTTTACGCACGGAGACTATACGAGCTTTTACGCTCAACGGTTGACGTGTGCGTAAAGTTTATTTGGGCTACTTTTACACTCAAGGTTATTTAACAACCACTTTACGCGAGAAGTCTACATCAGGGCTATTGTACGCCTAGTCTGCTACTTTACGCTCAGGGTATATTTGGGTTGTCTTACGCCCTATTCCAATTCAGAACGTGGTTTGCCTACATGGCTTTCATGCCACACATCTCGAAGAACGTGTGTACGTGCATCCTATTCTTATTGAAATGATGGGACACGTGTCAATGTATGCTGAGGATGACTTTGATCATGGGTGGCAGTTGTCAGCGTAAAGACGGAACTTTTGCTGAGTTTTTACGCACAAGAAGCCAAGTCTATAAATAGACTAATTTTTCTCATATAGAAAAAGACAGAGAGAAAGGAGAGAATACATAGAGATCAGAGCCCAGAGACTTTGATTTTTCGGAGCATTCTTCTTCAAGTTTTTTCCAGAACAGAGTGAAGCAAAGCAGGAAAGCATTCGGCCTCGCCATCAGTGCCCAAGTGTGTCGATACCTTTCTGGTGACTTAGTTCTTCCAATTGTTTATCTCCTAGCAGTGATCTTCATCATCATCGTATGGTCCAAGGAACAAAGTGATCATTTACAGATCAGACTTCCATAGCAATATTTCCTAGAATCAAATTTGTACTTCGTGTACTTTTTTTCGTTTTATTTCAAAATCTGACTTCCAGGCATTTTGTTAAGTAAAACACATCGGTGTAGGGAGTCTCCCGAGAGCCAGACAGCAATGACTCAGGTAGCAGCAGGAGCTAGGGCTCCGACAGAGCAGCTGAGGGGACTACCGTTACAGATGCAACAGACCCCTAGACAGCAACATGTTACCAGTTGCCCTTTCTGTAGGAAACCAGGGCACGATTGGAGTAAATACCGAATGAGGTTGGGCAAGTGCCTACTTTACGGAGCATCATATCACCAGTTAAGAGAGTGTCCCAAGTTTCCTGGACGGACAGCTCAGGGAGCAGGAGCGAGGGCTCCGGTGAGCCAGCAGAAGGGACTACCCTTACAGACTCAGTAGCAGAGATTCGTGCAGCATCAGGCTGGAGGAGGCCAGCAGGGGTGAGATTACGCTATGGAAGCTGAGAGTGCACAGGCAGTAGGGGAGCTTATCGCAGGTTCTGTTCATCTCAATTTCGTTCCTTGCCATATTTTAACTATATCGAAATTCAGTTCCAACAGATCTTGCTTATCGTTCTTGTTCATAGATAAATCTGATTCTTGGTATTCATTGTCGATTTAATTTTCTGCCAAGATAAATCATATGGGCTAGGTCACCTCAGTTATGGGATCTAGAATCTTCGATAGTCATGTTAGCTGGCATAGTGAGGACATATAGTCAGATTTTGGACGTATTTTTCGGGTGTGGGGATTTAAGGTTTTCGCTGTCAAGCATGCGGCAATGCAAAAATTTTAAATACCATGATTCTAGAGGTATGTACCTTAGTCAAGGACTTTGTGATTATCGTAGCTTTGCTCACTAGCATGACGAAGACTTCGAGTAACATGATTTTGGACAGACGCATATGATTATCAAATTTTATCTTGAGAAGGTTTTAACATATCATCTCTATCATACCCTTCTGTTGTTATAAAATTGTATTCCATCAAATAACTTAGGAGTAGGGATATTTTAGTTTTGTAGAACTTATTCATATGTAGGTCTTTTATAATGTAATGATATGACGACTTGTAGGGTATCTGTACCCTAGAGATGGTAGTTAGCATTGGTATTAGAATAATAACCCATTGTAGATGATGCTCCTGACCAACCAATTTCCATATAGGATGTTAGTATGTCTTACAGCCTTGATGATTTATTATTTTCCCTTACCCTTTCCCGTAAGGCACCAATGACCTTCGTGTCCTACTCGGACACGCCATCTTGTGCTTCATCATTATCATACAACTTTTCTGACACGTTAGACTCAGATACACAATTCACACTTCACTCTCTTGCAATTGACACTTCATTCCCTAGCTACTTAGGCATATAACCTACAAATTTGATCATGTCCTACATATATATGAATTACTGCACTACCTTAGTATCCTGTATACCTGAAGTGTCTACACAAATTGGCACTGTACCTTAGCACAGGCCCTACACTTCACATAACATTCATTGCATGTCCTTGATTCACATGCACTCATTCATTCCTGTACTTCACATACTTTCACCCCATTGCATGTCCTACCCCTTATTTTAGTTAAATTACTGCTTGTGCTAGTAAACCTCTATGTTAGGCTAATGCTATACATTGTGTATAATATTATAGGGATATATGTGATAAGTAATTGGGTTAAGGGGTTCTGCATATATTATATAGATTAGGCATATGAGACGGTTAGTCTATATGTATGCATAGATGATACACTTAGAATACTGTGGGTTCTATGGGGTTACATTAGAGATATATGGGTATTAGAGGGTAAGATATATGGGTTTATATGAGGTATTTTAGAGTATGTGTTAAGGTTAAGGGTTAGAAGTTATGAGTCTAGTTTAATGTAGAGTATACATGTGTATGTTTGAACTTAGGATTTAGTTGGTCTTGATATTTTTAACACTATAGACTATTTAGGTCTAAACCCTAGATTAGCCATTGACCCAATAGTCCAAGTTGACTTAGTTGACCAGTTTTGACCAAGTGCTTGGATGTTGACAAATTGACTAGTTGTTGACCGGTAGTTGACCATTGACTATGTTTGACTTAGTTGATTAGAGATAGGATTAGAAGTAGGTTGTTGTTTGTTTTGTTTGTTTGATCATGTTTGATTATTAGTAACATGAGACCTTGTTTGTGTTTAGGTCGGAGACATGGTTTTTCTACGGATATCTCCGACTCGTGGTACCATACGTTTTGATGGAGGTAGGAAGCTTAGCCCGCGCTTCATCGGACCTTTCGTGATCAGCGGGAGAGTCGGTGACGTGGCATACAGTCTAGACTTGCCACTTGTACTAGTGGGTGTCTACAACGTATTCCACGTATCACAGTTGAGACGGTACGTGGCTGACCCTAGCCATGTACTCAATCACTCAGAGATTGAGGTGGGACCTACTCTCAGTTATCCAGAGCAGCCAGTGGAGATTCTGGATAGCCGAGAAAAGGTACTGAGAAACCAGGTGATACTCTTGGTTCGTGTCGCATGGAGACATTATTCTCCAGGAGAGTCTACCTGGGAGCGGGAGGATGAGATACGCGAGCGATACCCTTATCTTTTTGGACCGTGAGGTATGATTGTCTATCCTTCGCATCTGTTTAGTTTCGCCTTTCAATTTCGAGGACGAAATTTTTTAAGGAGGGTAGATTTGTCACTACCACATTCTAGTTTGAGGGTATTTTTGTCATTTTAAATTTATTTGAATTTAATATATATTTATCGGAATGGTGTGATTTTAATATTATTTAATTAGTTGCCATGTATTGTGATTAGCCCTAACCTAGATTGGACCTAACCTAGATTAGTCATAGCTAGTCTTAATTAGCCACGATTAGTATTAGTTAGTTATGATTAATTTTGGTTAAGTCATGATTAGTTAGAGCTAACTAGGTTGCAACTTAGACTAGTGTGTAAACCTAGATTTTAGACCCTTGATTTGACTAGATGATAGGAGAGCCATTGATTTGTTTTCCCAAAACCCTAACCCTAGAAGTATGGGCCGGTCTAGGGATCCACACCCACCCCCTATTTAATGCCTCTCAAATTTTCTTGCCTCTTTTGTTCATTCCTCTATTTTTTCAAGAGCAAGGTTTGTTCTTCCTTCAACCTCTTCTATTTTGATCAATACTCATCTATTTTCATTCAAACTTCTTGCATTGTAACCTAATTTTTGTTCTCCTACTGTTGGTGGAGGTTAACTTCAGTTTTGGACTCTATTGGGGATTTGAGCTAGCTAGGAAGGATCTCCATTATTGAGCTTTCTTGAGGAGAAGCACCACATAGGTAAATTCCTATTCAAACATTAGATTTTTGATTTCTTGGCATATTTGCATAGCCCTAGGTGTCCTCTAACTGTAGGAATAGGTTTCTTGTGGTGTCGTGTCCTTTACGTGTCCGTATCGGACACGTATCAGCCTAGGTTTAGTAGTGTTCGACGAAATGCCACAATGGGCATTTTGACTCTATTTTCAAAATGTTTTTGAATAGAAAATTAGGTTTCTGTGTGGCTTATCACTTTCTACATGACTGAACACGGATCGAGTCCAGTTCGTGTCGTGTTGGACTCGTGGACACGCCCCGCGTGCGCGGCTGGACTGTCCTGCTACTCGCGTGTCCGTACGGCTGATTCAGGGCACGTGGACACGTGTCCTTGGACACAGAGCTTCGGGCAATGTCTGACACAACACTCCCAAAGTCTCGTGTCCAATGGATTCGTGTCGAGAGTGCTAGGACTCGTGTACTGGTCGCACGGTCTGTGTCAGTCGTGTGTGTTGTGTTTGTGAGTTCTTGGACACATTCGTGTCCTATTTTTGGACACGATATTACATGTATGACACGTACACATATTCGACACTAACTACCAACCATTAGCATGACTTATTAATTGCTATTTTAATGTCGAAATGGGAATTTCCTATTTTACTGATACTGTCAAGTATCAGTGAATGTATACACTGTTTTCTCCAGTTTGAATTACTTTTAAATGTTGTTATCCTGTAATTAAGTGTGGTTTAGTTGCTATTAAAATTATATAACATGTTAAGGTTTGTAAGGATTCATTTTTGTGATGAATTGATGAAGTTGTGTTTGAGATTACATATGGGAAGGGTCTCAAATAACTGAAATATGTCAATGAGTTCCTGGGATTCTAATGGGTTAGTTTATGATTAATGGAGATACAACCTGGGTTTTAACCATGTGCTGAAGATTTAGTTTTCACATTCATTTTTGAATTGGCAGCTTAATTGGGATTTGCAATGACTAATACACTATTTGTGGACTGATACACTGTTCTTGAATTGCCTGAGATTTAAGCATGTTTCATTCACTTATATATTGAATTGTTCCACACAGGGAAGGGCTAACTGTTAGACACACACACACAAGAATCTGGATTTGAGAATTGGCATCAGTTTACTCACATAAACTGTCACTTGATGAACCTGAGAATTTAGCATTCAATGTAATTCCCTGTTAATTTCTGAGAAACCACATTACATGATTCACTCAAAAACTGGAATGGGTTCATTGCTAACCATTACACACACACTTTGAAATACATAGCTAATCTATTACACAATTGTACATTTATGATAAACCCAAATCTGAGAACCATATGAAATGTCACACTGTCAACCTGGGACTTGTTTCAAAATTACAGAGACAGATACACACAAACCTGAGTTCCTAAGATTTAACCTACCTATTTCTGTCACATGTTTAGATGACACACACACAGGAATTAACCTCACACACACTTTCACATATGCTCTCATGTACACAGACACACACACCTACGCTAATCTGAAAAACTGAAATTGAACTGGATTATATATAATGTACACACTGTTTTCCTACATTCCTGTCACTTGTTGGAAATCTGGGAATGTTCCCACATTCCTGTTAAACTTGAGAATGGGTTTACACACACACACACAGTTAAGCTTTCGACTGTCCTGAAAAGGACTGAATTGTTTTTATTTCCCTATGTCTAAAACTGAATGTTATTGAATTGTCTTGAAATAACTCTGAGATTGTATACACATATACTACATATTCACCCACACGTTTTCATGTACACCCACATACATTCCCCTCTCTATACCTCTATCTATGTTCACATGATACCCATAAACTAAATCTGAGATTGAATACTGTTTTTACAAATGTGCACACTGTTTTCAGCTTACCTATACACACACACACACATGCCTATGTTAGACACACATTGATATGTACATGCCTACTCTATGACACACACATTCACATGCTCTTCCCTATCTAACTCTTCATGTGTATATATAACTAATATGGTATTGTAATACAATATAGGTGTTACCTATATGTATAGTGTGTATATGAATATATGGATTATATGTGTATTGCCTATAATAGCCTATGGCATATAACCTAGATAACATAGCCTATGGTATCCTTGTGTGGTCTTGTGTATATGAAATATACACATGTGTAGAGTCATATAGACTAGTGTATGGTGTATACTTTCTAGGGTAGACTGGTTAGGCCTAGTGAGACTTGATTGGGTCTAGGTTAACCTAGTTGACCTAACTTTGATTGTTTAGTTGACTGAAGTTGACCAGGGTTGACTTTGGTCTAGGATTGACCTAATATCATGTAGACTGCATCATAGTAGCTTACTTCATTAGCTGGACATGTTGTGACTTGTACTGTTCTGATTAGGAGCCAGACACCACTCCTCAGGCAGTATTTTATTCAGACGTTCAGGATATCAGGCGAGTATATTCTCTGACTGTTTCATACTTGCTAGGAGTATTTTCTTGCTCTAGATTATTTTACTTGATGCTAACACGATGAAAACACGGATTAGTACTATATGGATCTTTTCATACGATGTTATCCCTCTCGGGAGCATCAGATACATCATGTCATGTGCGTTTCACTTTTATCATGTTTCTTTTGCTTTCACCATTCTTGTCTACTATCGTGATTCATGTACTCTCATGATCACGGAGCCCCTATGTTTATATATATGTGCACCCATTTATGGGCCCCCATATGAATTTCATGTGCAATAACATAACTTGAACGGATCCTTGTGTATTGATTGGGGTACGGTGGAGTATAAATGGTCATGTGGACAATTTTCAAAGTAGTGTAGTCATGTGCAAACTCTCATGTTTATTATCAAGTTGTTCACATGTCTAGCTTGTACTCTAAATCACTAGTTCACTGTAGCTCTTTACTTATAGTAGATATTTCATTACAGTCTTCTCTTTTACTTCATGTATATTGTTTAGCATTTTATGTATCTTACTCTATTGCATATATTTTATTCCTGTCATGATATGAACTGCGTGAGATGTACTGTGCTCGCTCCAGTCCTGACTGGACCTGTTGAAATATTAAAGATGACTTCGAGGAGCCGTGTCCCACCTATTACGGAGCAGGCTTAGACGACACACTTGAGCTGGACCCTCAGGAGGACCCAGCACTTGCTGATGATACTACCCCTATAGACTAGGCTAGTTAGCTAGGCTAGTTTTATTTATTTTCATGTTATGATACATTTGTATATATTGGAGTTATACTCTGGATTTGTGGAGATGTTTATCTTAGATTGTAGCTATCTCTCTATCTTGTATTTATCATCTGTTGATTCTGTGTTTCATCTATTCTATCGTATCGTACTTCTTCCTTAGTTGTGATTGAGTTGTACTTATTTATGTCACCTCCATTCGGAGTGTATAAACTGTATAGGTACCTTATAACTGTTAGATGTATATGACCTAGGACAGCGTTCTACCGCCGACACTGCGACGTAGGCTGTACGTACCCACGTCTGATGCCCTTACTTTAGGGTGCGGGTCATGACACGTTGGCTTAGGCACAGATGGTAAGTTGAGATAATAATGGAAATTTGACTGGCAAACATGTTTACTCAGAGGTAATGTGGACGTTAAAAACATGAGATTTGTAGTAGAGATCTCTTACTCAGAGGTTATATGAACGTGGTAAGACCGCTCTGTGGAGACATAGGGAACAACTCAGAGGTAGTATGGACTTAGATGTCCTATGTCTGGAATATAGCGACCCAGCGGTTGCTAAATGAGAATGTTTACTCAGAGGTAATGTGGACATGGTAAAATAAGATTCAGAGCTATCTTACTCAGAGGTTATGAAAATGTGGTAGGATAGAACTCTGTATATTCGTAGAAGTCAACATAGAGGTAATATGGACGTAGATGTCTTCTACTGGGGAAATAACGAAGGAATGTCTTAGAGCAGCTGGACGCCAGAGACATTTGACGATCGATAGATGTATCTATGATCTAGTAGAAGATATTTAAGGGCAAAATGAGCTTGATTGATTATTTTATAGATATTTGCTGGGAATTCAGACCGCAGAAATACATGTTGATAGGTTTCATATATAGTATTTCTTAAGGAACTTGTCGTTGATTGGCATCATGAACAAGTCTGCGTTGGGTTTTGCGAGTCGGTAAGCACCATTAGAATACATCATCTCTATAATGAAGGGACCGTCCCATTTTGGTTCGAACTTTCTAGCTGCTTTGTGAGTCATCACCATTGGCCCTCTAACTGATAGGACAAGGTCACCCACTTAGAATGTTCTTTATTTAACTTTCTTCTTGAAGGCTCCAAAAATACGAGCCTGATAGAGCTCAATGCGCTGTTGAGCCAGAAGACGTTTTTCCTCAAGCGCCTCTAGCTCCTATAGTCGGTGACGTTGATTGTCTTCATTCGTCAGTTGATTTGTGATAGACACCCGTAGCGAAGGAATCTGGATTTCGAGCAGAAGGGATGCTTCGCTCCCATACACCAGGAAAAATGGTGTATTACCCACTGGAATCCAGACCATTGTGCGGTAAGCCCAGATGCACTCGCCTAACTTCTTGTCCCCGTCACGTTTGTTAGATAACACAACTTTCTTGAGAAGTTTGACAATTGTCTTATTGAAGGCTTCAGCCAATCCGTTCGCCACAGGGTTATAGGCAGTCGACGCCATGTTTTGAATGCAGTTCTTATCGTAGAATATGCTAAACACATGGATCATGAATTGTGGACCGTTGTCCTGGATGATCCTCCGGGATACCCCAAAAAGATAGATAACGTGATGTTTGATGAAGCTAATCATGTTGAGCTCTTTACCTCTAACAGAGGAAATACTTCCGTCTATTTAGAGAAGTAATCAATAATGGCAGAGGATGAAACGGTGCATTTTGAATGACGGAGGGGTAACTGGTCCGACTATGTCCATACCCAGGCTTCAAAGGCCAAGAGGCGACCATAGGGTGTAGAAACTCTGAAGGTCGATGAATGAATTCAGCATGTAACTAGAATACTTGGCATTTTTGGCATATTCGACAACGTTTGTCATTATGGTGTACCAGTAATAGCCCATTCGTCGAAGTCGGTCCAGTAGTTTAGGACCGGGTTGATGAGCTCCATATGTAACATTATGGGCTCCTCAGAGAGCTTCGATCTCCTCCTTGTTTCATAAACATCGGAGGAGAAGCATGTCATATGAACGAAGATATAACATCTTGGTGGTTGTATCATAGTAGAATCGGAGATAACGTCTTTTAACTGACACCGCCTTATTTGGGTAATCTAGGAGAATTTTGTAGACTGCATAGTCTATAAACGAAAATCGCTAGTCCCTGAC
The DNA here is from genome assembly GCA_029216955.1 of Iris pallida. Taxonomy (NCBI): domain Eukaryota; kingdom Viridiplantae; phylum Streptophyta; class Magnoliopsida; order Asparagales; family Iridaceae; genus Iris; species Iris pallida. The sequence goes on along the minus strand of JANAVB010006529.1, from coordinate 3,427 downwards.
GTCGATATTGGTGTTCGTCTGTAGAGTGTGGTTTAGGCACATGCATAAGTTGTTCTTAGGACACACTAGTTCTCGATAAATGACGGTGATGGAGTGTTGGGTTCTGACAGGAGCTGCTAAAGACGCACCGAGGCCCACCTGTCCATCGGCCACTAGATTTTGTGGCCGTGGCACATGTTCTATGAAGAACCTGGTGATGGTAGAGATGATGTCCAGGGATGCTTTATGGTAGAAAAATAGGTCTTCATGACGAACCTCATATTGCCTTTGAACTTGGTTGTCTATGAGCTTCAAATCACCATAGGATTCGAGGTATTCAACCCCTAGTTATTTCTCCAACTGGAGTCAGATAATGAGAGCATTCTACTCTACCACATTATTGGAGCATGGTTCTGTGAAGGAATAAGCACGCTGGATGACTAGGTTGTCTGGAGACACTAAGACTACTCCCACCCCTACGACGATCTAACCTTTAAGGCCTATTCTCGAGGCACCGTCGAAGAACATCTGGAAAACGAAGTCCTCTTCAATGATATTGGACTTTAATACCTTGTCCGGAATGTCTTCTTAGAGTTTCGATTTTTCTAGTATCGGATGTGCGGCTAGGAAGTCGGATAGTGCTTAACCCTTGACAGCTTTTTGTGGAACAAATACCATATCATATGGTGATAGCAATATTACCCATGTAGCTAATCGAGAGTTTAGTGCTCCTGGTTTCGTCAACAACACTCTGAGTAGATTTATCTGGAAGATAACGTGGATTGTTTGAACCGTCACATAGTGGCGAGTCTTTTGTATAGCGAAGACCAAAGCTAGGCACTCCTTTTCGACAGAGTTGTACTGATGTTCGGCCCCAATCATTATATATATATATATATATATATATATATATATATATATATATATATATATATATATATATATATATATATATATATATACATACCTATGAGAGCTATACATGTGTGTATGTGTACTGTGGGGGGTGTGTGTGAGTGTAATTGTACAGTAAGGGGCAAGTTCTATTTATAGCAAAGTATGTGTGATAGTGAAAGGAAAAATGAAAATAGGGAAAAAGAATAAAATCTGATAACTCTAAGAATCCTGAAAACCAATATAAAACCCAAACCTTGGTATCAAACCAAGGTTCATAGTTTCTAGAAAACTGAAAAAGAAGTTCAGTTCAAAACCTGAGTTTGACATCAATTACATACATTGAGTATTAACTCAGTTCAAAACCTGAGATTGTAAGGGTAAAACAACCCAAGAATTCCCTCTGTTTACAGTGAACGAATCTGGGAATACCACTTGAAAACTGGAATAAACGGGAAGTCTATGGTAAAACCAAAATGAAAATGAACAACAAAATATGAGATTAAACATATCTCAAACATTCGAAATCCTTTCGAACTCACTGTTCAACAAACATCAAAAATATTATTTTTTCAAATATATATATATATATATATATATATATATATATATATATATATATATAGGGGTATGAGCGCGTCTGAGAGTGGTCAGATGGTGAAGGTGGCTTCCCCGGCGACTATAGTTTACAGTAGCAGGAAGAGACACGCTCCGGCCACGCTAGAGGACATCCCCCTGACTATAGTTTACAGTAGCAGGAAGAGACTATATTTTTGATGTTTGCTGAAAATATATATATATATATATATATATATATATATATATATATATATATATATATATATATATATATATATATATATATATATATATTTGAACCCGATTATCAATTGCCAATCACCAACTCATCTTAAAATGAAACAATTTCAATTTAACTTGAAATGAAAACAATGTGAACTTGAAATCAACCATATCTAAACATTAAATACCTTTTCAAAACAGTAAATCCATCATCAAATTTGAATTTAACATCCAATTCAAAACTGTCAAAAAAACTGAGAATGAACTCATTGATAATGACACATTCAATTCGAAACAAATTAGAGAAATAAACTCAAATCAAATAGGAATACATATGCATAGACATAGGGACATATCCCATGTGCCCAGTAGAGTCCTTATGTGTCCAAGAATCGGGACATACAGTGTTAAAACAGAAAAATAAGTATGCATCTGGAATCAGCCAAAATAATTCCTCATGCGTGCGTGTCGAGTCGATTTGGACTCGACACAGAGCTCAAGACGAGTCGAGCTCATGCATAGTCCTAGAGGGGGTCTAGGACTAGAGGGTTGACACCCTGAAACATGACCACGACGTGTACTTGTGTCGCACGAGACGCGTATCAGATGCGCGCATGTCTGTACGAAATCAGTGCGGGCTAGATCCCATGTCCGATACAACACGAGAGTGCGTGACACTCGAGGGGTGGCCTGAAATTGTTTGCCCCCACCCCTCTTCCAAATGGCACGTGTCCACGTGGCCTACACAGGGAGAAATCAGGGGGTGGTAGCAGGGCACGTGTGCGCGTGTCTCATGTTATGGTTCGTGTCCGATTCTGGACACAAACACAACTCAAAATGTGCTCAGTCCAATAAAAAAATCAAGAGTCTTGTATAGATCTACAAATCCATTCAATTAGATTTTAAATTTTCGAATAAAAATCCCTTTGGGGCGTTTCATCAAACACAAACACAAAAACACTGATACATGTCCGATACGGACACCAAACCACTATCAATTTCTACGAAACTCATTCTATAGCTAGGGGACACCTAGATGGATGCATCTACGGGAAAAATTCATGAAATTAAAGGCTTTGGAGAGATTACCTTTTGAGATGAATTTTCTATAGAAAGGTCCAAATGTGAAGATCCTCCTTGCGACTCCAAAACTCCGATGCACTTCAATTCTGATTTTTCTCACCATCAATAATTCATATACAAAGATCAGAACCTAATGCAAAAGACTAGGGTTTAAAAGGAGAAGAAAAGAAAAAGATAGGAGGAATACTTACTTAGGGTTTTGCCAGGAGAGAAGGAAATGAAAAAGAGAAGAATTCTCAATAGGAGATATTAAATAGACTCCCCCTTGACCTAGCTTGGCCGGCCACAACAATGTGCCAGGGTTTCCTTAACAGTTGGGCTTTGGGCTTCTTCCTATAATAAAAATGAATCATTAATTAAAAGTTTCTAACTAGCCTATAATCAACATGCTAATTAGCTCCTAACCTGAAACTAACTAGAATAGGATTTCTAACCCTAACTAATCATGCTACTAAGGCATTAAGTCATGGTAGTCACTAGGCTAGGTTGCACCAAGGCTATACTGTCATAGGCCAAAATCACAACACCAATAATATATATTAAAATAATCAAAAGAATTTATAATTATGAAAATACCCTTAAATAGACAAATGGGTGTGACAAGAATAGGCTGTATTAGACTTTCTATGTAAAAATCCATGTAATAGATTTTCAAGATTAATAAAAAATC